>CAUYLG010019354.1:0-43626 GCA_963573385.1 Cacajao melanocephalus | reverse complement strand
AATGTTCATTGCAGCACTGTTTACAATAGCAAAGACCTGGAACCAACCCAAATGCCCATTGATGATAGATTGGACAGGGAAAAATGTGGCACATATACACCATGGAATACTATGCAGCCATAAAAAACAATGAGTTCATGTCCTTTGTAGGGACATGGATGAACCTGGAAACCATTATTCTCAGCAAACTGACACAAGAACAGAAAATCAAACACCGCATGTTCTCACTCAGGTGGGTGTTGAACAATGAGAACACATGGACACAGGGTGGGGAGCATCACACACTGGGGTCTGTCGGGGTAAAATAGGGGTGGGACAGCTGGGGATGGGGAGTTGGGGAGAAATAGCATGGGGAGAAATGCCAGATATAGGTGATGGAGAGGAAGGCAGCAAATCACACTGCCATGTGTGTACCTATGCAACAATCTTGCATGTTCTTCACATGTACCCCAAAACCTAAAATGCAATAAAATAAAATAAAATAACAAAATAAAAATGAAATCTAAAAGAAAAAAAAAATTAGCTGGGTATTTGTGTAGTCCCAGCTGCTTGGGAGGCTGAGACAGGAGAATCGCTTGAACCTGGGAGGCAGAGGTTGTAGTGAGCAGAGATCGTGCCCCTGCACTCCAGCCTGGGTGACAAAGCGAGACTCCATCTCAAAAAAATAAACAAATAAAAATTAAAATTTAATGATTTATTTTTAAATTGACAAAAATTGAATGTATTTATGGTGTACAATCTGATGCTTGAATATATGTATACATTAAAGAATGAATCCATCAAGCTAATGTGTAGCCTCACATGCTTTTTTTTTTTCGTGGTGAGAACGCTTAAAATCTACTCTTGTAGCAAGTTTCAAGTATCAATACATTGTTATTAACTGTGATCACTGTGTTGTCCAAGACAACCCTGGAGTTCATTTCTTCTGTCTAACTGAAATTTTGTATCCTTTGACCAATATTCTCTATTGTCCCACCCCACCAGCCCCTTTTTTTCTGTTTCAGTGAATTTGATTTTTGAGACTTCACATGTAAGTGAGATCATGTGGTATTTGTCTTTCTGTACCTGGCTTATTTCACTTACCGTGATGTCTTCTAGGTTCATGAATAATATTCCATTGTATATATACTGTACAGAGTGTTTTCTTTATTCGTCTATTCATGGACACACGTTGATTCCATATCTTGACTAATGTGAGTAGTGCCGCAGTGAACACGGAAAGGCAAATATTTCTTTGACAAACTGATTTCATTTCCTTTGGATATATACCTAGTGGTGGGATTGCTGGATCATATGGTAGTTCTATTTTTAATTTTTTGAGGAACCGTCACATTGTTTTCCATAATGATGTACTAATTTACATTCTTACCAACAGTGTATAACTTGCTTTCTAAAATTAACAATATGCAATGGAGATCTTTTGATGTCAATCAATATAACTGAATATGTCTTAACAGTTGCCTATTTAAATGTTTATATACAATATATTTTATTTATCCAGGCTTCCAATAATGACATTCAGTTGTTTTCACTAGTTTTACTATGATAAGTAATACAGTGATTCGTGTGCAGCTTTAAGTGTGTCTTTTAAATTGTTGCACATATTTCATTATTTGGATATAATACTATTTATTTAGCCAATCTCTAATATATTATATTATTTGAAGATAATACAACTTATGTAGCCAATCCCTAACATATTTCATTATTCGGATATAATGTAATTTATTTAACCAATCCTTAATATATTTTATTATTTGGATATAATACTATTTAACCAATTCTTAAATGATGGCTATCTCAGTCACACTATGTGTGTGTACACACACACACACACACACTAAAAGAGTAGAAGGAAGGAAACAAGGAAAATGTAGAAAAATGAAGAATTATTGGCTTATGTAATGAAACCTCTATGGTATCCTGGCTTTAGGCTCAGTTGGATCCAGGACAGAAACTGTGATAAGAGGACTATCTCCATTTCTTGGTTCTGTTTTCCACTGGGTTCACTTTATTTTCAAGCAGGCTTTGTCCATGTTATATCAAAGCTGGCCCCAGGCAGCTGTAAGCCTATATGATTCTTAACTTCTGGATTCCTAGAGAGAAAATGTCCTTTTTTTTTTTTTTTTTTTTTTTTTTGGTAATTCCAACAAAATTCCCAGAGGGAGCTTTAATTGGACCAGCCTGAGTCACTGTCTTTGAATCAATCACTATGGTAAAGACAGTCATGGCTGGCCTGAGTAAGCAACATGCCCCTGGGCCAGGGGATATTCAGCTTCCCTCACATTCTGCAAACTTCACGGGCTGAAAAGGTAGGTAGGATGGTTTTGAAAAAATATAAATGTGTTCTGAACAGGCCAGGTGCAGTTGCTCACACCTGTAATCCCAGCACTTTGGGAGGCCGAGGCAGGCAGATCATGAGGTCAGGAGTTTGAGACCAGCCTGACCAACAAGTTGAAACCCCGTCTCTATTAAAAATACAAAAATTAGCTGGGAGTGAGCCAAGATCATGCCACTGCACTCCAGCCTGGGTGACAGAGTGAGACTCCGCATCTAAAAAAAAAAAAAAAAAAAAAAGTGTTCTGTTACCAGAAGACACAAGTATGTTTATTGTAAAGTCAAA
Source organism: Cacajao melanocephalus (assembly GCA_963573385.1). Lineage (NCBI taxonomy): Eukaryota > Metazoa > Chordata > Mammalia > Primates > Pitheciidae > Cacajao > Cacajao melanocephalus. The sequence continues at coordinate 41,003 of CAUYLG010019354.1, read as the reverse complement.
ACCATCAATAAGATGGATTAACATAGTTTTTCTTTTTTTTTTTTCTTTTTTTTTTTAGAAAAACACTAGGGCTTCTGTGGGGAAGTTTTTAATGATTACAAATCTGTAACATCTGCCTGTAAGAAGGTGTTCATGCTTTGGAACCTCATTTTAACCAACACATGTTACACTGCTTCTCTACTAAGGTAGAGAGGACTCCTGTCCCTTGCCAATCAGACTTGTCTTCTTGCCTTTTTGCAACATGTCTGTTACTCATCCGTGGATGGCAAACCGAGTTGGTCCAATGAACTTCCACAGTGCTAGGCAGCTATTACTTCATTCCTGGGCTAGGTCTGTTCCTTGATGGTAGCTGAGGTATTATTGATTTTTTTTTTACTTCTTCTATGCTGAAGATTTATTTATTTATTTATTTATTTATTTATTTATTTATTTTGTGTGTGTGAGACTGAGTCTCGCTCTGTCCCCCCCGGCTGGAGTGCAATGGCACAATCTCGGCTCACTGCAACCTCTGACTCCCAAGTTCTATCGATTCTCCTGCCTTAGCCTCCCAAGTAGCTGAGACTCCAAGTGCATGCCACCATGCCCAGCTAATGTTTTGCATTTTTTAGTAGAGACAAGGTTTCACTGTGTTAGCCTCCCAAAGTGGGTGAGCCACTCACAGTGCTCAGCCGTTTTTTTTTTTTTTTTTTTTAAGTTAAACACAAAAGCACACTCTGTTATCCAGGCTGAAGTACACTGGAGCAAGATCATAGTTCGCTGAAACCTTGAACTCCTAGGCTCAAGCTATCCTCCTACCTCAGCCTCCCACGTAGCTGGGACTACAGTTGTGAGCTGCCACGCCAGGCCTGAAGATTTTCTTTAACAGATAATTAACAGGAAAGGATGCAGAAGAAATGAAGAACATTCAGCCCAAAGCTGAGACCTTTGTTTTGAATCGTTTGGGAGCTAATACTACTCTAATTCTAAAATTGTTATATTTCACACTTGATTATTTTCTGGCATCAAATCCAATGAGTAATCAGAAGCCTGACTGGACCAAAATATGTGGATGTCCTGTATAGGTTAACCATTTGGTGGCCCTGACACCACTTTGGCATTAATACAATGGAAAAACTAAGGAGAGCAGAAGAACCTTTGTCACTGGTAGTTCTCTCTTGTCCATAGTCCTAAACTTGCATATCCCACTCAGTAAGACAAAAACCCTATAATATCAGGACACACCCTTCTTAGTAACCACCTACCTTTGCACGGGTCTAGGGTCTCTCAAACCCTATTCTGCCATTGCACCAGACAGATCATCCTAGTGTCTCTTCTGAACATGGTCAGCCCTCTGCTGCACCATCCCCCCTTGATCCACCCTCTGCAGTTGGTTGCAGTAGATTGCTTTTTCCATTGCCTCACATTCCTTAAACCTTTCCAGCTCAGAGGAATGACAAGAAATTTGAGGGACCTGACACTGCACAAGTGGATAAGTAAGCTGTGGAGCCAAAGTTAACCAATCTGGAGCCAATGTGAACCACAGTCTGGTGACATTGAGAGGAGAAGAAGCAATTGAACACGTGTGACGCAGAGTGGGGGCTGGGCCAGGGAGGGAAAGAGAGTTTGCCAGCAAAAACAAGATGACTCACAGAACTATTTTCAAACTCTTTTTAGCTGTGGAACCCTTTATTCAAAGTATATCTTACTCCAATTTGAAAAAGAAGGCAGCTGAGTTGAAGAGGATCCAAGACCCAGCCCATGTCCCCCGCTCCCATACAACAGCCCCTGGGACCCCTCGCAGGGAATTCTTAGGGCTCAACATGGCTTAAAAACTGCTGACCTAGACTGTCTACTGGAGTAAAACTGAAGAATGCAGTTTGTTCAGAGACAAACTGATGTTGCCTAGGCTCTGTTCCAGCGTTAGAAAGGGAGGGCACAGCTAAGAAACAGACAATATAAACCATTAAACAGATAGATATCTAAGGGCGCTTTTTCATCAGACAATGAAAGTGATGCTTTGTGTTCTTCAACATTGTATCTTATTAGTTTTTACTTTCAAATACCATGTAAGGGATGGGAAACCTTGGTATCGAGGGTAATTCTCACTAGGCTTAGGTTAATTTTTTGTTTTCAAATTCTGTTTTTTTCTGGTTTTGTTTTAACTGTGACAAAACTTTTCTTAGTCTCCTTTAATCTCTGCTCAATCAAGAGCTGACTATACTTCTCTGTTGCTAGCCTATTGTATTATGTACATTTCCTTCTCACCACTAGATTGTTAAGCTCCCTAGGGAGGAAAATATTTCTTTTCATGTATGTATCCCTCACACCTACACAGGACTTGTCAATAGTTAATAAATATTTGCTAAATAAATGGCAGTAGAAGAGACAGAATGGCTATGAGGCCCCAACAACAACAGCCACCCCACAAATGGAAATTCAGACAGTGTGGAGGCACGTAAGAAAGAGGCTTTGGATCTGACTTGAATGCAAGTATGTAAACTCTTTAAGCCTTTGTTTTCTCATCGATAGAACAGGAGTAATAATGTGGTGGAGTTACATTTTTCTTGGACCTATCGTAATTACTTTAAAGCCCCCATGCCTTGGCTTGAACTGCTCTAACAAAAATACCGTAGACTATTAGCTGGGTGTGGGGTGCTCACCTGTGGTCCAAGCTATTCAGAAGGCTGAGGTGGGAGGATTGCTCGTGCCCAGGAGGTCAAGGCTGCAGTCAGCTCTGATGGTTGTGCCACTGCACTCCAGCCTGGGCAACAAAGTGAGCCCCTGTATCAAAAACCAACCAACAAAACACTATAGACTAGATGGCTTAAACAACAGAAATTTATTCCATACAGTTCTGAAGGCTGGGAAGTCCCAGATGAAGGTTTTAGGCGGATTCGGTTCCTGGTGAGGGCCCTCTTTCTGGTTTGCAAGTGGACAGCTTCTTGCTGTGCCCTCATACCGCAGAAAGTGGGGAGGGGGTCGGGGGTTATAATCTGTCTTTGGTTATAAGGGCACTAATCTCATTATGAGGGCTCTACCCTCATTACCAAGTCACCTCTCCCAAGTCCCATACCTAAATACCATCACACTAGGAATTAGGGTTTCAGCATATAAATTTTGGGGGACACAAACCCAGTCCATAGAACTTTCTATCAACCATGAGGTAGAATAAATCTAGTATACAGAGTCCATATATATACAGTCTATATACAGCACATTCCTCTATAAACTCTTAGCAACTCCAAAATCTATAGCCCTCATCCCACCTTTTACTTATTTATGTATTTATTTATTTATTTTTATTTATTTGAGACAGCATCTCATTTTTGTCACCCAGGCTGGAGTGCAGTGGCATGATCACAGCTCACTGCAGTGTCAACCTCCCTGGCTCAAGCAAACCTCCCACCTCAGCCCCATAAGTAGTAGCTGGGACCACAGGCCTACCACCACACCTGGCTAATTTTTAAAATTTTTCTAGAGATAGGGTCTCACTATATTTGCCTTGTCTGGTCTCAAATTTTTGGGTTCAAGTGATCCTCTCACCTTGGCCTCCCAAAGTGCTGGGATTACAGCCACCATTTCCAGCCTCTACATTGTTTTTTGAGTATGGATGAAGTAGATGGACCCATTGAATTAAAAATAAACATATGTGTATTGCAGCACTATTTACAATAGCAAAGACTTGGAACCAACCCAAATGCCCATCAATGATAGACTAGATTAAAAAAGATGTGGCACATATACACCATGGAATATTATGCAGCCATAAAGAAGACTGAGTTTATGTCCTTTGCAGGGACGTGGATGAAGCTGGAAACCATCATTCTCAGCAAACTACCACAGGAACAGAAAACCAAACACCACATGTTCTTACTTATAAGTGGGAGTTGAACAATGAGAACACATGGACACAGGGAGGGGAACATCATACACAGGGACTTGTCAGGGGATTGGGGGTAAGGGGAGGGAGAACATTAGGATGAATACCTAATGCATGCAGGGCTTCAAACCTAGATAGGTGCAGCAAACCACCATGGCATATGTGTAACAAGCCTACATGTTCTGCACATGTATCCCAGAACTTAAAGTAAAAGAAAGAAAAAGTAGTGTGTGTGTGTGTGTGTGTGTGTGTATACACTGTTTTTTCTTTTTCTTTTTTCTTTAACAAACAAGGAGGCGCAGTTGAATTCATGTGTGTTAAAAGCACATTTGGGCCAACTCTGGTTTCCATACATCCTAGGGTTGTTGGGAATATTACATTGGTTAATACATGGAAAATGAGTTGGCCAGTAGCCGACACCTGTCTGTGATGTACAACAAATGTGAGCCCCTTCCCCACCTGATAGACAGCAGAGTGCATTTGGGGTGAGGGGCCCTAGGAGGCTGGCTCTACTCTGCCTCTCTGCCACCTCTGCACCTCTCCAAGTCAATTGATAGAATACCTCAAACCCCAGAGACACAGCATTTTGAAATATAAATCGGATCGTGCTATGATTTTCTTATATTGCATTCAAACAGTTTCTACCGGATGGCAGTGCAGTACTGCTCTCCTCGGGGGCTATTGCCTGGCGCTGGCCACAAGTCCCCTTCCGATTTTGTAACTTTGGTAAATTGTGTGCTACCATTCCCTCTTTCATTTATTTGTTCCCCACGCACAGTTACAGAGCTCTGTTAGGGTCAGCCCTGTGTTAGGTCCCAAGACCAATAAAACACAAGTGAGACACAGACAGATAAATAAACAGTCACAATAGAATGCGATAAAGTAAGTGCCAAGACAGAAAAATGCCCACGATTCTCAGAGCACTGAGAGAGTCGCTAGCTCAGAATGGGGGCTGAGGGAAGCATGGCCACAGACAGCTTTCTACAAAAATGACTCCTCAGCTGTAACCCCTCTGCAGCAACAAACTTCTGTTACAATGAGATCTGCAGGCCGGGCGCGGTGGCTCACGCCTGTAATCCCAACACTTTGGGAGGCCGAGGCAGGCGGATCACTAGGTCAAGAGATCGAGACCATCCTGGCCAACATGGTGAAACCCGTCTCTACTAAAAATACAAAAACTAGCTGAGCATGGTGGCACGCGCCTGTGGTCCCAGCTACTCGGGAGGCTGAGGCGGAAGAATCACTTGAACCCAGGTGGAGATTGCAGTGAGCCGAGATTGCGCCACTGCACTCCAGCCTGGCGACAGAGTAAGACTCTGTCTCAAAAAAATGTATATATATTAGATCTGAGTAAAACACAGTAATTTTATTTTATTTATTATTATTTTTTGAGACGAACTCGACTCTTCTCTGCCAGGCTGGAGTGCAGTGGCGCAATCTCAGCTCACTGCAACCTCCTCCTCCTGGGTTCAACCGATTCTCCTGCCTCAGACTCCCGAGTAGCTGGGATTACACCTGGCTAATTTATATATTTCTTAGTACAGACGGGGTTTCACCATGTTGGCCAGGTTAGTCTCATACTCCCGACCTCAGGTGATCTGCCTGCCTTGGCCTAAGTGCTGGGATTACAGGTGTGAGCCATTGTGCCCAGCCAAAACACAGTAATTTTAGTTCTGTAGAAAGGTAGAATCTTAAAATAAGGAGGAACCTTAGGAACTTGGTTACATATTCTTCCAGACATAGGTTCAAATTGGGTCTCTGCCATTTTTAAGCTGTGTGGTTTGGGAAAAGTTTCTTAAATTTTCTGTGCCTCATTTTCTACACCAGTGAAATAGAGGATAACAATAGAACCTGGAATACAGCAAGTTTTGAATGACTGTTGCCCATCAAAATTAATTATTTCTAAGCTTAACAGTTTGGCTGATTGTGGGCCTTCAGTAAATTTAAAACTTCATAAATATTTTCTTTCAGAAGTCTTCAACATCTTCTATGAAAGCCAGACTTTGTTCAAGTCAGATGCCTTATTAAATTATTTAATCCTAAGAGTAGAAATATATATATGAAACAGAATGAGAGACTTAAAAAAAATTATCTGCCGTGGACTTTAGATAACCTTTTCCCTAATAACCATGAAACCATTATATACATATTAAAATACATGAATAACAAAATAAACCCTATTAATTCATACTCCTCTCAAAATTTACGACATGGTCTAGGACTTAGTAAAACCCTTCTTAAAAAATGAGAATTAACAATGTACACAGAATCTTGCAAGAGGTATCTAAATACTTAAGGAAGCAAACTTTTGAAACGCCCCTAGTTCATGGGGCATGTCACCTATATACAATTGGTTCACTAGGTAAAAGGAGATCATTAAAATAGCTCCAAGAGGCCAGTATTGTTAGGCTAGACAGAGTGCATGCTTCAAATGGAAGGAAAATCTATAGCTTCAAAGCTATCACATAATCAAGATTTTCAGTTAAATAAGGCCGACCTTTTCTCCTAATAAGGAGCTTTTATTACACAGGGATAGTTATTAATATAACATACTCAAAGTACTAATGCTGAAAAAGGCTAGTCAGATTCACCCTTTTGGGATTTTGCCTTTGTGTTGCTACTTCTTCAATATTTAAAGGTCAGAATTCACATACCCGGCTGAGGTTAGGAAGGACTGGGAGATCTGGACTAGTGATTCTGGTAGAGCAGATGGCAAGGGCAGTGTGGTCGTTGACTCAGGCTATGTGCTCAAGCAATTGTAAATTTAAGTGGATTTAGAACTGCAGTTTGCACTGTCTCCTACACAGAGCTTTCTAGAGTGTGTTCTGTTCTGTGGGACGTAACAGGATTTTGGCAATGTTAGGTTAAACAAAGTTAAACATGCTTTGCTGCAGGATTTCTTGTGACCTTCAATGTGGCAATAACTCTTTGGAGAGATGCAGTACAGATCATCTCCTAAACTTACTTAGTTCAGAAGCCTTTCTGGTAAAGCATCTTATGGAACCAAGTTTTCCAGAACATGCTTCTGAAAATGCTGTAATAATATATCCACTGCATTGCCAAAGTCAACAGTGCAAATCAGCTGAAATCCCTTTAATGGCAGCCATCATCCCAAGGATATAGTCTAAACTGGATGGCCTTGAACAATCGGGGTCCTGCTTGTCTCCCCAGCCTCTATCTAATTTCTTATCACACCTTTTCACACTCACAATCCTATGAGAAGGAACTACCGGTGAATTTTTTGGAAAAGGATTCTTAACTCCTCCAAGCACACACTCTTACTTGTTCTTATACCCACTCCATATTAGTTCCATTATGGCACATACTGCCTTGATTCTAGTTGGCTGTCACTGAGGTTGGGACTGGGTTCTATACACTGTTATTACGCTGTTCACCTGCTACCTACCACAGTGTGTGGCACGCAGAAGGCCATAAATATATTCATGGAATTTTTGAAATGATACCTATTGCTAGATGGGTTGAGGGCACATTCCCTGGCTGCTAGTAATTTAGGAATGCCTGGGCCCCACTCGGGAAAAATATGAAGGTTTGCTTGTGCATATGTGGGCAGCAGAGGGTTCCTATTCTTCCTTAGCCACAAGGTACTCTTTTATGAAAGCAGATCTATTGATCCATAGTAACAAGGAAGCAGAGGTGGCACATTGACTGGAATTTATGCACAAAGGTCTCTTTCTTGTCACTGGGACACTAGGCCCTATCAGAGGAATATAGGAAGATGACACAGACTTGGCATAAAGGAAGAGGAACCTGGTTGAACTCCTCAGAACTGCCAACTTTGGCTCAGAGCCAGGACGGCAGGATAACCTGGCTTAGGTACTTATTCATCAAGCCCTTCTTTCTTTGGCATCCAGAGAGATATCATCACAGTTGGGGATGCAGTCATAGTAATTTCTTTCTCATCGCTGCTACGGCATCTCAATTTTTTTTTTTTTTTGTCATTCAAGAACAATAGCATTGATGCTGTGTCTACAGCTCCCACCCTGAAGTTTTTCCTTGTAGCAGGCTCACAGAAAAGACAAAGATGGTCCAGTGTCCCACAGTGAGAAGGGACTAAAATTGCTTCTCCAGAACTTGAAATTCTCTGTGACTTTCAAGGAGTTCTTTACGATGGTGACTGAGAAAGCTGGCAAGCTTGCAAGACTATATCATGAGATTGGAAGTAGCCAGCAGAAAGGTCTCTGCTTCTTTTAAGGTCACTGGCATAGATTAACATGGGTGACTGGCATATGTTGCTCAAGATGCAAGCCTTGTTTGCTTCTTGCTTTTTTCTTCTAATCTTCCTGCACAATTAGAATGGGGTTTCTGATGTCTACTATGTCACAGTAGAGTCCTGCACGGGTCAGTTTCTCAAAGATTCTTCTCCTCTGGCCATCACACAGTTACATACTTCTTCCACATCTGGGGCTTGGAGCTTGTGGCTGCCACTCCCATCTTGAAGTGATAAAAGACGGGTGCCTGTGTGTGTGCTTGTTTGTGTGTACATATGTAACAGTTTTTCTTTTGGGTATAGCCTACACATGCACTCCAATCAGGCAGCAAAGTATACTGTGGTTGTGCAAGAAGAGCTCCATTTGTCATTGGGGAACTCTTTGGTATAAAACCACAAAGTTTGCTGTCCCACCTGCTGGTTCCCCAAAGGGAAGGATGCAAATTCTTGTGTGTTTTTGGTTTCCCTTCATGGTAGGAGAGGTAAACAGCTTGATTGTCAATTTTTCCCCCAGAATGAGAAACTCTCAATGAATAATTAAATTCTGAGTCACAAGAAAAAGCTAAAATGAGAACCTAACTTTCAGAACGAAAGACCCAGTGCTTAAGACCCTCAAATTTGTTGCCTCTGTAAATTAAGCTGCAGTCTTGTATGCATGACGGTGACGAGTGCAGTAGGAGGAGGGAAAAGAATTAAACTACAGTGAAGAGGGAGCAAAGTGAATGCAGAGTCAGAGCTTCCCCTCTGTGGCAAAGCCATGTGTTTCCTGAGTTAATAGAGATATAATTTAGTGAATATGTGAAAAAGATAAAGGACACTTTGCTACCTCTTTTTCTAATTTCTTATAATTCTCTACATGTTTTCAGAATCTGAATAGACTCATTTGCTGCAGACCTAGTCCAGTTATTTTCTGACTGAGACTTGAAGAGGGGCAGTTTGATACAGAAATTTGTATATTAACTAAATAGCCTCCAGAAAAAGTATGGCAACCTCAATGAAAGATATACTCTCTTAAGTTGGTTTTACTACTAAGAGGTAGCCTCACACCCTATTAAATATTTTGCTGCCCATTTTACCATATAATCCAGTGATTCATTCACTATATAGACCTGATTAATTGAAGAAAAATATAGCTTCTTATCGCTGACATTATGAGGTTAGAAATAGCATCCTATGCTAATCTGCAATGCCAAGAAATGAAGATGGCTTAAATCAGATCTCATGACTAATGCATAAGATCCAAAGTTCTTTTATTCCTGGCTATTTTAGAAAACTGGGGTGTATTTTTACCCTAAAAACTAATTCTTAAGATTTATTGAGATAATACAAAATGCCGTATAATTAACATCTCAGAGTCAAGATGTATGGTCTACTGATTGTCAGATAAATGAGAATTTCTCCATTTTAATTTAAAAAACATGTATATGCAATGGCTAAGTCCATATTCATGAATATTAGATCTTTAGTTGTTGTTTTTAGACAATATCGGGAAAGACAATGTGCCTTAATAAAATGGAAAGTTTAGATTGATTTCTGCAGTTGCTAGTCCATTTTAATCGTACTTCATTGAAATGGAAAGAAATCTATCCAGCAATACAGTAGGCCTGTTATTTTTGCTTGTTTTTGTTTTGGTCATGACAAACTGTGAAATGCTGTGTTTTTTCTATAGTTCTAGTCCATGAAATCTGTAATCTTTCCACTTGATTTACGAAGGACCCTTAATTACTGCTGTCATTAGCACCTAGTGTTCAAAACAGTCTGTTTAAATGTACTGTTAGTCTCACCTCCAAGCCCCTGCTTGCTTTATTTTTTCCAAGGGTAAGTAAAACAATAATTGACTTAGTAACAACAATCATTATGTATGGAGAATTAAATAATATTATACATTTTTATGCCTATTTCTATTTATTTAGAATTTGGTATTTGTGTGTTCAGACTGGCCTTCACTTAGGACAAGTGTCCATAAGTAGCACTGTTACTAGTGTGGACTTACGACCTGGGTTTTAAAAACAAGTCACTCATTTGCCTTTTTCTTTCCACATGGATAGGGATGACAGACAACTGCTGTAAAGCTTCAATGTTTCTGCCTGGTCATGCACAGTTCTGCAATATAATGCATAAATGTATAACAACTTGGGCTCGCTTGATACCTCCCTTGGAATAAGAAAACCCAACCAGGCGCGTCCCCGCGCAGGCGCGCGCGCGTACACAGACAGACACACAAACACACACACACACACACACACACACACAGACACACGCTCTCACGCACACACATAGGTCAAAAGTTGATTTATTTCTGAGATCCCCCAGAATCTTTCTTTTCCCCGTTGGGGGATCTCCAGACTCCTCTGCAGGGCGGTAGTGAGGTTGGGGGCGTGGGAGGGGCGCAGGGCGCCGAGGCGGCGGAGGCGGGAGCCGGGTGCCGGTGCGAGCTGCGCCCGCTCCTGTCGGGTGAGAATCCGGGCCGGGTTTTGCGCCGTGTCCGCGGGCTTGTCTCACGGCCTCCAGCCGCCGCCGCTGCCGTGTTTACTGAGCTCGCGCGTCCTGATATCACTCCGCTGGCATGGAGGAGGAGGAGGAGGTGGAGGAGCGAGAGGAGGAGGAGGAGGCGGCGGCGGCGGCGGCGGCGGCGGCGGCGAGCAGTTGATCATTGTGATGGTGGCAGGAGCAGCGGCGGCAGCGGCAGCCCAGCCGAGCGTTAGGGGCTGCTCTCCGCGCGGCGTTTTGCAAAGGACTTCACCGATCTACTTTTGCAGTCGCCTCGGACTGTCCATGTGTTTACTTCCCCCAGCCCGAGGATTCGATATCTAGGCTCCTGTGAAATGCAACTGAGCAGCCAAAGTACTTTGAGAACACGGGGCGGCATAAACACCAAAACTTTTTTGTGGAAGGAAAATGCAATAAGCAAGCTTGCCGTTTTCCGATGCGGTGTGGAGTGAGTGTGTGTCGCGCGTGTCCGCACTGGAGGCATATGCTTGTGTGTGTACATGGGGTGTGTTTTTCGGTACGTAGGGAGAAAATGCTTGCCAACCACCGGAAATCTCCTGGAATTTATTAGAAAATAATGGATTATAAAAAGAAGGCAGGCGAGGAGCGGATCTCCCCTTGAGTTGCAACCCGATTTGCTGCTGGCTCAGTTTGTTGTGATTCTTTTTGTTGATAGGTGTCTGATGGTATTCCGATAACGTCCCCCCCTTTTTTTTCCCTCGAGCTTTTACAGTTTAAAAAAAGGAAACAACCACCCCAAAATCTCTCCCCCCCCTTTTTTTTCGCCCCGTCGGGATCGCCGTTTCCATCCATGTGCTTGCGTCTCCCCCGCGTTCCACTTAAACTATTTTAATCCTTGGACCCAAGGAGGAGGCTGATAGGGGGGTGGATAAAAAAAGTTCTTCCAAAATAGTGTGCCCGGGGAGCAGGATGGGGGATTTCGCAGCCCCCGCTGCTGCCGCGAATGGCAGTAGTATTTGCATCAACAGTAGCCTGAACAGCAGCCTCGGCGGGGCCGGGATCGGTGTGAATAATACTCCCAATAGTACTCCCGCTGCTCCGAGTAGCAATCACCCGGCTGCCGGTGGCTGCGGCGGCTCCGGGGGCCCCGGCGGCGGCTCGGCGGCCGTTCCCAAGCACAGCACCGTAGTGGAGCGGCTCCGCCAGCGCATCGAGGGCTGCCGGCGGCACCACGTCAACTGCGAGAACAGGTACCAGCAGGCTCAGGTGGAGCAGCTGGAGCTGGAACGCCGGGACACCGTGAGCCTCTACCAGCGGACCCTGGAGCAGAGGGCCAAGAAATCGGGCGCCGGTACCGGCAAACAGCAGCACCCAAGCAAACCCCAGCAAGATGCGGAGGCTGCCTCGGCGGAGCAGAGGAACCACACGCTGATCATGGTGAGGGCGCACGGGCTCGGGGCGCGCGTTGAGGGTGGTGGTGGTGGGGGATGCGTGGAGCTTTCTTACATAGGGGTACGAGGGTCTGATTTGCACGATGGGTGAGGTGGGCTGAAGCCGAAGGGTTAACGTCAACTTTTCTTAGGGAAAAAGCTGCCGTCGCCGCTACCTGTTAATCTGTCAGGGTTGTCAGATTTGGGGAGGAGGGGGTGAGAGGGGAGAAGCCAGTCACGACTGCGAGGGGCGGAGGGAGCCTAGAGGAGCGTCGGAGTGAGGTGCTGGAAAAGTTTCCCCCCGCTCCCTTTCTTAGATACTGATTTGAAAGAGTGAACCCCCGAGTTGAAACCTTGCTCCTCCTCTTCGCCGCTCCCCACCCCACCTCTCCCCGCACCGCCTCGCCTCCCCAGACCTGTCCCTCTACGCCCACCCCTCCCTGCACATCCGCCGGGTGCAAGGAGATATTGATGCTGTCGCAGATTCTGGGCGGGCACCAGGCCCTCAACCCCTAAGGGGAAGCGGGGGAAGGAGAGCCTCTCGTCTCCTCTCCCCAGCTAACCCCCTTTGGGCTGAGAAAGTCTGAGAGTTTTGTGAATGAACTTTGAAGTGGGTGAGAAACGAGCGAGGGTGGCTGCGCGCGGGGGTGCTCGCGGGAGCGCGCGCGGATGCGGGACACGGGTGCGCTCCGCTCTTCGCTCGAGACTCTGGGCCAGCACGGCAGGTGGAGCGGCTGGGCGGGTTAAGAGGGGAGCGGCCTGGAGGGGGCGGGAGGGGGAAGCAACACCCTGGGTTTGCGCCAAGAAGCTCCACCACACTACTTCGCTTGGGATTCTTTCCTTTTCTCCTTTTAAACTTGCTTGCCCGGTGTCCTTCTCCGCTTGGCTCCCCCGCCACGCTGCCAGCCAACTCTGGGGGCCTGCCGAATAAGCCCAGAGTCGTGGAAGGTAGCAGGGAGGTAAAAGAGGCTTAAATGGCTGGGTGGGCGGGTTCGAGGTAGGATGAGCAGCCAATGGCTTAACTTCTCCAGGAGGAAAGGGCAGTTCCCACCCCTCAGGCCGGAGGCTAGAATCCTTTCTCTTATCTCCTCTCTCGGGTTCTTTTCCTTTCCTTTCTGGGTGAGGGGAGGCCGGAAGCTTGGGAAAGGTGTCTGCGCCCCCTCCCCCACCGCGCCGCCCGAGTGTTGGGTGGACCGGGCGACAGGAATCCTGGAGCGCACTGGGGCCGTGCTGACCGCCCCACGATCGGTGGCGCAGAGCCCGGCACCGGCGGCCCTCTTGGCGCGCGGTTTAGAAATCGCACGCGTTCCCTGTCTGTGAGTCTCCGACGCCGGTGGTGGTGCCAGTGCCACCGCGGGCTTTCCCTGAGCGCTCGGGCCGGCGCCCCGTGACAAAGAGTCGGCTTGGGGGAAGGGAGGCGAGGCCGCAGCGCTCACTCCCCTCCTCCCCCCACCCCGCACGTGAAGAGGAACAATTTGTTTATCTTGGGCTTCAAGAATCCTTCCCTCTTCCCCGTTCTCCGAGGGGGCCCAACCCCTCCTCCCTCCTCTCCCAGGTCGGCGCGATCCTGCCCAGTCCCGCCGGCAGCACCTTCCCTCCTCCCCTTCCTCCTTCCCCTCCACTTCTTCCTCCCCTCCCCTTCCCCCTTCCTCCTCCTCCGGCCCCTCTAGCCCGCCTTCTCCCTCCCTTTTGGAACGCGTCCTTGGGGGAGGGAGCGGGAGGCGCTTTGTCCGCCTCGCGGCCCAGCTCAGCCCCCGGGGCGGGAGGGGTGCTGCGCCCCTTGGCCCTGCCCCCTCCATCGCTGCTGTCCCCGCCCCGCCGCGCCCCCCATCCCCCCGCTCCCTCCTCCCTGCTCCCCCTGCGGCGGAGCCTGCCCGGAGCGCGAAGAAGGGGCTGTCTCGGTTTTGAGGAAGAACGACAGTCCCGGAGTCAGGGGGGAGGTTCTCGCTTTACAAACAGGAAGCAGAAAACCACTGACACACTGTAGCTTTTCTGATTGTAGCCGGAGGCGGGGCCGGTCCTGCTTCTGGACTGTAGCTCCGGTCCCCTTCTCCAACCTATTTCTCTCCCAGCCCCCGCCCCCCTCGCGCCCTCCCTTGGTGGTGGAGACGCATTTTGTGAACCTGAGACTGAAGAATTTAAGAGACACTGTAGGTTTCATCCCTGCCCACCCCTTGACCTCTTTTCGTGTGTTGGTACACCCCACGCGCATGGATTACGGAGAAATGAACTCCTTTCTGGAGACTCCAAAATTCCCGTGCCAAGAATCTCTCAAAATCTTTAGGGATCAAGGGCTGCTGTGGCGTTTACCTCGCCAGCTAGGCGACCCTGGAACAAAAGCCAGTGCCGTTCCCAGTGCCGGGTCTATTGGCCCGGCAAGATAAGTAGAGTTTGCGACCAGAAAGTTTTGGTGGTTGGGTTGTGTTCTCTCTTTTCCGCCCTGGGACGGGTGGAGGGAGGGCTCGGGTGCGCGCGCCTGGGTTTTGATGCATTCGCAGGTGGAAGCAAGCGCAGCCTCCTGACGTTACTTGGAAGGAGACGGCAAGCCCAAACCACAGCTTACTTTGGAAAATAAAAAGATAATGCTTGTTTGAATAGACAGAGACATCAGCTGTAGATTTCACAGTGAATCCCAGTTTAGCAAATTAACAACAGGTAGATTTGAAAGGTGACTGCTTGAAAATAAAATTTTTCTATCGGTTTTATGACAATGATTTAGCCTACTGATTAGACTTATGTATTAATAAATACCAGAGCTATGTACAGAATAGGAGTGTATTTTAGCTTCAGCTGTTACACATACATCTCTCGCTGATACCAGTGGGAAGTATGTATAAGGAGTGTAGTAAACGTAAGCCTTAACTCTTAACCAAGAGTGCAAGTAAATTCTGTGTACCAATAAAAAGAAAAGAAAAGAAAAAAACCACTTGCTCTACAAGTTATATTTCCTTTTAAAATAATTAGTTTAAAAATTAGCCTTGGCTTGAAACGAGGGTATTTTACAGTCTGTATGTGAGGTAAAATCTCAAAAATAGAAGTTGTAAAGAAAATGTTTCTCTTTATTTTCTTGAATTGACTGCTGGATTGTAGGTGTACTCTGGTGAGGCACAGAGCAATTAAATGTAGTTCTCAGATTGGGCTTTATTTGGAAAGCCCTAAAGAAAAACGATGATCACCCACAGCCAAATAATAATAACGGTTATATAAAAATAAAGATGAATAGGATTCTTTACTGTTTTATTGCTTTTGTTTACCTTCTTAGGACCAATATGTCCAAAGTACTAAATATCGATTAATTCTCTTTCTGCCTGGCTTGGGCTAAGAAGGCAGTCTAATGAGGACTTTGCCTCTTTTGATTTGTTTTCCTATCTTACACATTTACAAGGATGGGCATGAAAAACAAACAAAAACAAACTAGCAAACAAAAAGCAGAGCGGGTGAGGAGTAAAACATTTTCCTTGGCTCCAGGCTGCTGCAGAGGGGGCTGGGTTCTCACCAGCCCTGTTAATAGAGCAGGTAGCGCAGACCTGGGTTTGAAGCTGCACTACCTCAGGTATTAGGTCTGTTCTGAACATGTAATCAGATGATCCCACCCCAACCGCCACCACTTTATTGACACAGAAGTTTTTTTCCTCCTCTCAAGGACTTGGCGAAAACTATTGACTTCATCTATCAGAGAGCCTCAGTTGAAAAGATACCTTTTTTTTCTTTTTTGAGATGGAATCTGGCTCTGTCCCCCAGGCTGGAGTGCAGTGGCTGATCTCGGCTCACTGCAACCTCCGCCTCCCGAGTTCAAGCGATTCTCCTGCCTCAGCCTCCGGAGTAGATGGGACTACAGGTGCCGGCGACCACGCCCGGCTGTTTTGTATTTTTAGTAGAGATGGGGTTTCACCGTGTTAGCCAGGATGGTCTCTATCTCCTGACCTGGTGATCCGCCCGCCTCGACCTCCCAAAGCGCTGGGATTACAGGCTTGAGCCACCGCGCCCAACCTGAAAAGATATCTTTTAATTATTTGTGGTAAGAAAAGGGGGCATTGTTTATTTGCTGTGTTTGAAACTGAAGTCCTGGTTAAAATTTTAAGGTAAATTTCAGTTGACAAGTTCATTTTCAAGCCCAAAGATAGGTTGACCTGACTGGAATGTAATTGTGCAGGCGCATCGAAAAGCCTGTCAGTGCACAGTTTTCAGAATTTCAGAATGGTGGTAGTGTTACTTGACCTAGGTAAGACCCATATTGTTTTCATGAGCTTTACACTCTATTAGCACCATTGTAACTTTCACAGTATGAGGCTTAATTTATATAAGGCTGCAGACTGCATAAATTGATGTGACCCCTGCTCTGAAGAGCTTATCACATAAAATTCATAAAATGCATTTGATAATGCATTAAATACCGAGTATTGGAGACAACTACAACCCATCCAAAATGTTCCATTCATTCCTGGAGTAGATTCAGGAAATGTCAACATATTAGTCCAGTGCTAACTCTCCTTGTAAATGAAGCTGGCTTCCCACTTCTTACCCTGTTGAAGGTAAATTACTGACTCTGTATCAATTTTTTGGCAAGCTCATCTTACCAGATTTTTTCTACATCTTCCCTATGAGAACCTTTTCTTGGGCTTATCTCGTCCTGCTGCTAGCGTGGGTCACAGGACAATGTCTTTTGAAAAACTTTCCTTTGCCCAACACCGTGTGCCTTAAGTTTGTGGAAAACTTTTTGAAATTTCACTTTTCTGTCCATCACATGTTTTTTTCTTCTTTTAATTCTCAAGAAGCATATTTTTAAGCTCCAATAAATATTTAATTCTGTTATGTTCTTTGGTTGTGGTAC
Source organism: Cacajao melanocephalus (assembly GCA_963573385.1). Classification (NCBI taxonomy): domain Eukaryota; kingdom Metazoa; phylum Chordata; class Mammalia; order Primates; family Pitheciidae; genus Cacajao; species Cacajao melanocephalus. The sequence continues at coordinate 24,204 of CAUYLG010019354.1, read as the reverse complement.
ATTTTATTTAGTACTGGGCAGCCAGTGGTCAGAAAAGTAGAAGCAGAGTTAGTTAACCATTAATCAAAATCTACAAAATGCTCTTCAAGCTGAGTTCCTCCCCAGGGAAGCCAACTTTTCAGGAAGCTTATCCTGTCTCATTAGAATTATAAGGGCAAACTTTAGAATCTTTTTCAGGTTTTCTGACACCTGATGGGAGAAAAATGGGCAGTCCTGGTACATAGTTTACTGACATATCTGGAAGAAGAAAGATTAGGAATTTAAACATTGAAATCGAGTTACATAGTTATTTTCTGAATATCCCTGTGAGACGAATAGCCAACTGTTGTTAGAGAGGTTTTCCTGCCCCTTTGGTTGAGATAGGAATAGGGTATTTCTCTCTCTCATGCACGCACGTGCACACACACACACATACACACACATTCACTCGTTCACTCACCTTGGTGCTGGTGCCATAGAGGGGATCTAATATAAGAACCTGTTTTGCATGTTACATAGTAATTCTTGGATACATTTGAAGTACTTGTGTGATTACTGTTCTATGTTTGTTAAGTAACAGTCCTGTCTTATACTCTTGAGCTTAAAAAGGCTAAATTCCGTTGTCTTTTTCCACATTACTCATCTTGGAGAACTGTGAAATCAATCAATCAGACATCAGACTCTTATAAAGAGGAACAGATTTAAAACTCACTGTCAAGATCTTCATAGTATCTACCTTTTAAGTCCCCCAAATAGCTTTACATTTTTCACTCTATTATTCAAAGTCTGATTATTGAGTTTTTTCAGATCCTCTGGCTGCTTGCTTTGTTTTTCCTTCCCCCACCTGCTGCCTACCTTTTGGTCTTTTCAGTGATCTTTAGCACCTTTATCAAAGAGTGAGAAGAAGCAATAAGAAGGGAAGAAATTTAATTTCGGTGCTCCGGAGTCTCAGAACTAATGAAACAATCAGATACAATACCATTTTGGATTTAATATGGATTTGCCTTTATTCTTCCTTAGCACAAATAATGAAGACTGAGTTTCTAACTGCATTTATTCATTCAGCAGCGTTGGTACATTGTTCCATAGTGTTTCGTGGAAGTTAAAATGCTAAATCACGCTCTTCCATCCCAGACTTGGACAGTATACATTCTCTGTAGATTTTCAGTGTTATTCTAGCCAGATTCAAGGGGATAGCAGATTTTTAAAAATCAATATACTCATTGATGCCAATGACAGCAGTTTCAGGCTTCAGGGTGTTATATCCCCTTTCCATGATTTTTAAGGGAAATATTATAATATGCTTTACTTTCTTGTTGTTTCAAACCAGTTTGACAATGGTATCTGCAAAATAAGCTAATTTTCGGATGACTGATCCAAAATTACAGGATCCCCCCCACCACCAGTTAAATTTTTATTACAAATACAGCATGCTTTCCAGACAGATTCCAGAAATTCGCTATTCAGGTTTGTGAGTTGGAAATGTAGCTTCTGAAAAATCAGCTGTCACCAAGAACTGATTAGTTTAAATTTTTTTCTTTGTTGTTTAAATCTAAGAAAGCTTAAAGAACCAAAGAAATCGGGTTAGATAAAATCAGTCAGAAAATGTAGTTGAGGGCCTGCTGTATAATAAATACTCAAAGGTCATGGGGTTCCATTCAGTGGATCAGAGAAGGAGCACACTTTTTTTTTTAAGTCTACCTGGCAGTTCCGTCTGTTAAACAGTGGAGGAGTTTTTGAGTTCCTTTCTTCATTTGGGACAGAAGCACAGCATTCAGCATTCTTTAACGGCCGCAAGTACACATGTGTAGGAGAAGGAAATTACTACTATGGTAAGCTGTGCATACTATTCTTGGAGGAATTTAATAAAAAATCTCAAAAGGCAGCTGGGCGAGGTGGCTCACGCCTATAATCCCAGCACGTTGAGAGGCCGAGGTGGGCGGATCTCTTGAGGTCAGCAGTTCGAGAGCAGCCTGCCCAACATGGTGAAACCCCATCTCTACTAAAAACATACAAAATTAGCCTGGCATGGTGGCACACGCCTGTGGTCCCAGCTACTTGGGAGGCTGAGGCAGGAGAATTGCTTGAACCCCGGAGGCGGAGGTTGCAGTGAGCTGAGATTGTGCCATTGCACTCCAGTCTGGTGACAGAGAGAGACTCCATCTCAAAAAAAAAAAAAAAGAAAAGAAAAAAAGTGATCGCTCAAGAATAATTTAGGCATCTTTTAATTATATTGGACCTCCTATTGTTTGAAAATGACCTTTATGCTGAAGTAGAATGTTTTAAAATGCTAATAATGAACATTCCTCCCCCTTTCGCAATGGCTTAACAACTGTAGAAAACTTAAAGTTTTTAACTGCCAACTTCCAGAATTTTCCTAACTCCTTTTATTTCCATCCTGTTGAGTAGAATCTGGTTGTATATCATTTCATGTTTATGGACCCTCCACCCTCAACTGTTGACAGCATTTACTTCTATGGGTAAAGGAGGTTATTAGGTTACATTGCTGTATGTCTCTCCTTCCCTCTCCCAACATCTTTCTCCACCCCTAGAGCACGCATGGACAGGGGCTTCTGTCCCTTCAAAGGAAAAGGCCGAAGTGCTCTAAGTCTTATTTGTGTAGATTCAACCTGGGTTGCAACTGTGACTCAAAAGGATTGCCCAGCTCTGAAAGATGCTCTGCTTGTGCCCTTTATTCTTACTCTGGTTGGTTATTTTTCTTTCTTTGTTTGTTAGATGCTGAAAGTAGCTCAGTGATTGAGAGTGAATCTAAAAGGATGGGTACCCAGTAAAGGGCTTGAACTAGTGGTAAGGTAGGAGAGGCAGGGGCATCACCTAGAATGGATATTAGGGGACAGAGACGTGAGAGTATGTGCGGGTAAACAGGCTATATACTGGTGCTTTGGGAGTTTACAGAAGTAAAGCATGCTTTTAGTAACCTGTACTGAACTTGGAGAACTTACTGAAACTTGAATGTATATTTTTAAGAACTAATGGCTAGAAAACACATCATGTTCCTGAAATATTTCCGTGCTCTCTTAAATTATTACTACTGCCATGTGAATGGATTTACTATAGGATTTCTTTAATTCCTTTTTTTTTTTTTTTTTGGTTTTGCTTGTTTTTGGGAGACAGGGTCCTGCTCTGTCATCCAGGCTAGAGTACAGTGGCATGATCTCGGCTCACTGCAGCCTCCGCCTCCCAGGTTCAAGCAATTCTCCTGCCTCAGCCTCCCGAGTAGCTGGGACTACAGGTGCTCACCACCACTCCTAGCCAATTTTTTTTTTTTTTTTTTTTTTGGTAGAGATGGGTTTTCACGTGTTTCTCAGGCTGGTCTCGAACTCTTGAGCTCAGGCAATCTGCATGTCTCAGCCTCTGAATGTGTGGGGATTACAGGCGTGAGCCACTGAGCCGGGCCTTAATTCATTGATTATCAACTGGTAGAGGTTCGGCCCTACCTCAGGAACATTTGGCAATGTAGGGAGACATTTTTGGTTGTCATTGTCACAGCTGGAGGACTGCTACAAGTATCTAGAAGGCAGGGATAGAAGTGGGTAGAAAGAAGGGATTATACTAATTTCCTACAAGAGATTACACCCATAACAGAGAATTACCTGATCCAAAATATTGCTGCTGATGATGAGAAGCTCTCCTAGAATTTTAAAAATATGAAAGGAGATGGGTTTACATGTGTGGCATTACTGTCAGCTTTCTCAGAACACTCATTACTTGAAAAGTGGAGAGAGGCAGAGGTGCAGCAATGAGGTGGAGGGAGCCTGGGAAGAAGTTAGAGGACCGCTGTGTTGCATTGCATTGCCATCCTAGCTGGCCACGTGGTGTGATGTTCTGGCTTTTTACTTCACGATTGTTATCTCTGTCTTCTTGCCTGTCAGAAAGGTGAACGGTTATCATTCTTTTTGCCTCACAGAGTCGTTGCTAGGATCAAACGAGTTAGCATATGTAAAGTCCTGAACACCTTATGGTGCTGCACAAATGCCAGGAATATTTTAATGAATTACTTTCATTTCACTTGTTGCCTCCTGCCCAAATGCAAACTTGAAGTTGAGCGATTGGAGGTTTATTTCACTTATGCACAAGCCAATGTCTACTGAATGTGTGCTGAGCAGCCACTGCACATTGGGCACTGTTCTAGCCACTGCGGATGTGGTGGTGAGCAGGACATCCTTGTTCTCGTTGGACAGCAGCAGGACATAGTCTCATGTTTCAAATTAGCTTTATGCAATGGTATTTGTTGTCTTATTAGACATGTACATAGAAATGCTTAAAAGACTAACATTTAGGAAAATCCTAAGGGCGTTAGATACTTTGTATCTTCTTGCAAGCATTACTTTCTGTAACAAAATTCATTTCAAATAAATCTGTGGAGAGGAGAGGATTAGTTGGTGTGGTGGGGAATAAGATTGAGGTGTGGTATAGTTGTTAACGGTGAGGCAGATCATTGTCTTTGTCTTTCTTTCCCCCACTTTTGTTTGGATGAGGTGACACTTGTAGCACCATGATCATGGCTTGACATTGGGCTTTTAGAGGAAGCTAGAAAAAAAAGAGAACATTTAGAAAGAAGCGTGCAGGAAGGTGCAGAGTCTTGAAACTATGTCCTAGGAAGAACAGTTGGAAGACCTGGAGGTGTTTAGTCTGATTTAGGGGGTGATAAGGTTGCTTTCTTAAAATATTTGAAGGACTGCGACGTGAAGAAGGATCACCGGTTGGCAGTAATTAGGATCCAAGTTGTAGTTTAATATATATATGTTTAAAAAGCCAATCTTATGAAAATTTAAGCTGTTCCAAGATGAAATAGGCTGCTTTGCTGAGTAGAACTGTCCCAGCAAAAGTTGTTCATTTGGCTGAACATTGGAAGGGGATAGGGACTCTGTCTATTCATTAGTATACTTTTGTGACTTGAAAGGACCTACCTGTACATAGGAGGAACTCTATTTGTTGAATAAATTACTAAATGAAAGTAAATAGGTTAAGAAGTGACTTAATTTTGCCCCTCAATGTTATTTCCTTTCTCAGAAGTAATTGTAGTCTGGAGTCTCTCCCTCCAGACCGTCTTCTGTTCGCTTATATGTATATTACATATTGTACATAATCACATATTCATTTTTTCCTACATAAATGGAATTATATTATGTGTACTTGTCTGAAATACACTTCTTTCTCTTTCATATACTTTAGAGAGCCTCCAAGTTGGTACATATAGATTCTCAACTGACTCTTTTTAACTGCTGTATAGCAGTCCATATTGTGACCATTTCATAATTTATTGAATGATTCCCTATCGATACATACTTTGGTGGTTTCTTATTTTTTGCTAATTAAATGTTTCTGTAATGAACATCCTTATCCATATATCCTTTGTACATATGTGAGCATTTCTGTAGCACAGATTTAGGGTTCTTTCTATAGATGTAATATGTATAAAGAGAAACAAGTTGGCGGAAAAATCTCTTACTCTAATATGGTTTAATATAGCACCTGAATCTTATTACAGCCCATTTTAGGGCAAATGGTAATTACGTCTCCTTAACAATATGGCTTTAAAAAGTATCAACTCTAGTAGCTAGTTTTGGTCTTTGCGCAGAACATTACTAGTTTTTAAAGGCGGTGTATTTGGCAAATAACACATCTTATAGCAGTGACATTCCTTTTTCTCAGCTGACCCTTAAAGAGGTTTTACTGAAGAAGGAACCTGTTCAACCAGCTCCTGCTCATTCTGTGAAAGTGGGAAATTCACTTCCTCGAACAAGTTTGTGGTTCTTTTTACCTTTCATGAGCTTTGTGTTTCACAGGCGTGATTATATGGCTTTATTTGTGAAATGTATTTCAGCGGGTGATACAGTACCTGGGGTGTTCGTGGATGCAGATTGGAGTGGTCATAAAAATCTCAGGTCTGTGAGTTGCCACTTCCTACAGGTTAAATTACACTGACTAATCCAGTCGTCTGTGTAACACAGTAATAACAACCTGCTGACCTGGCCAACTGTAGAAAATGCATCAAAATGGACTTGCTTCTACAGGCACCTTATAGCATTTGTTTAGACAGTAAGTAGTCCTATCAGTTTTCATTATACACAGGTGCTGCAGTGGTCTGAAGACTGCCCTTCATCAGAGTTCTTAGTTATTTTGCTTTCCCTTTGGCATTGCAGCTTCCCTACACTGAGGTGGTAACAATTATTGTCTACAGTTTTATAATAGCTGGAGCAACCTGGCTCCAGAATCTGTGCTCTTGGCTACTACATTTTTCTGCCTTCACCTGACTGCAGCGTTCCTTCTTGGAAAGGTTGTCTGAGCAACTGCATTTTCTAAATAGCCGTGTTTTCCCAAAGAGAAGTTCTTGTCTATTTAACTTTCGTTTATTGGTCTGAACAGGAGCCACAATTCAGGGACATGGTAGTACTGGTTCTTGCCAGGCCTTGATTTTTTTTTTTTTTTGAGATGCAGGCTTACTGTGTCGCCAGGCTGGAGTGCAGTGGTGCGATCTCAGCTCACTGCAACCCCCACCTCCCAGGTTCAAGTGATTCTCCTGCCTCAGCCTCCCTAGTAGCTGGGACTACAGGTGCACGCCACCATGCCCAGCTAATTTTTGCATTTTTCATAGAGATGGGGTTTCACCATGTTGGCCAGGATGGTCTTGATCTCTTGACATTGTAATCCATCCACCTCTGCTTCCCAAAGTGCTGTGATTACAGGCGTGAGCCACCATGCCCGAGCGCCCTGATGTTCTATGATGAGGTCCCCAACTTTACTGTCTCCTGGCCTCACATACCTCTGGCCTTGTGTGTTTCTCCTCTCCCCATCTCCTTTCCCACCACCTCATGTTCCACCTTTGTGACAGTGATAATAGGATCTGGAACCTTGTACAAGGTGCATGTGGCAAAGATTTGACCCAGAGAGATAAAGCAAGGGTGGGAATGTACATGATTCAGGGCCTAAACTTTACATGTCATTGTCTACCAAATGATTCCAATAAACTAAGCATCATGCTTCATGACCTAGATTCAGTTTAGCCATTTTTTAATTTCAATTTTTATTTTTTTAATTTAATTTAAATTTTTTTTTTTGAGACTGAGTCTCACCCTGTCTCCCAGGCTGGAGTGCAGTGGTGTGATCTTGGCTCACTGCAACCTCCGCCTCCCAGGTTCAAGCGATTCTCCTCTCTCAGCCTCCCGAGAAGCTGGTACTACAGGAGTGCATCACCACACCCCAGCTAATTTTTGTCATTAAATGAGATTGGCCAGGATGGTCTCAATCTCTTGACCTCATGATCCACCTGTCTCGGCCTCCCAAAGTGCTGAGATTACAGGCGTGAGCCACCGCGCCCAGCCCGGTTTAGCCATTTTTTGCCATTTAGCTGAGCCATATAGCGTCTTACTGCTTTCTTTTTTATTCTGAACCTTTGGGCAGCTAAGTTAATACAGCTGTGTGCTCACTGTAAGCTTTAGGGAAGGGGTCTTCCTCATTCTAAAGATAGCTAGGTGCCTTCTGTTTCAGTGGCTTAAATAGCAAAAGTTGGTTATGTATATAAAAGAAAAAACTTCTCTCTCAATCTTGTACGTAGGCCATCCAGTATGATAAATTAAGAGATTCTTAAAGGTGCTGCTCTGGTCATGCAATAAAATTTCAACCTATAACTTTCCCTTAGTTAGTTTAACTACTCTACTGTCCCTCTGAGGAGTGCCATCTTATTTTTTGTGTGTTTGCTTCTAATTTTTCATGGTTCTGTTTCTTTTATTTCTAGCACTAGAATAGTTTCTTTTAAGAATGACTTTCACCTACATGCAAGGTAGACAACTGTCTTGCAGTTTGCATGAAGTGCAACACTTCCTTTTACATTGATTATAGATTAATGGTTATCTAAATGTTTAGAATACTTATTTCACAGCTATCTGATTAAACAACTATTAGATAAAATATATTTTCCAAAGACTAGTGAGATTACAACTGTAACAATAAACATCTAATTTCTAATTTCTTTGGAAAACATTTTATTTTTTTTTTGAAAGAGTCCAGAGATGATTTATAATAGGTAATACATGATTAAAATCAAATCTTAACCTTATTATGGATTTTGTTGTTGTTGTTAAGAAACAGGATCTCTCTTTGTTGCCCAGCCTGGTCTCGAACCCCTGCTTTAAACTATCCTCCTGGCTTAGACTCCCAAAGTTCTGGGATTATAAGCATGAACCACTGTGCTCAGCTGAATTTTTGTTTTTAATATAACTCAAAAGCGAGTGTTTCAGACTGTTTTTTAACAGAAAAATGTGGCAAAGTTTCAAGGCTATTCCAGCCTGGGCAACAGAGTGAGACTGTCTCAAAAAAAAAAAAAAATACAGCGGCTTGCTCTTCACCCAGGCTGGAGTGCAGTGGCACCATCTTAGCTTACTACATAACTCCTGGGCTCAAGGGATTCTCCTGCTTCAGCCTTTGGAGTAGCTGGGACTACAGGCATGTGCCACCATGCCCAGCCAATTTAAAAAATTTTTTGTAGAGATGGTTTCTCACTGTGTTGCCCAGGCTGGTCTCAAACTCCTGACCTCAAGTGATCCTCCTGCCTTGGCCTCTCAAAGTGTTGGAATTACAGGCATGAGCCACCGTGCCTGGCCTAAAGGCTAATTTTGACAGAACAGTCAAATAGCCATATGAGTTTATAAATAGGAGTGTCTTGTTAACATATACATGGCCGGGCATGGTGGCTCACGCCTGTAATCCCAGCACTTTGAGAGGCCAGGCGGGCAGATCACCTGAGGTCAGGAGTTCGAGACCAGCCTGGGCAACATTATGCAACCCCATCTCTACTAAAAATACAAAATTAGCTGGGCGTGGTGGCACACGCCTGTGATCCCAGCTACTTGTGAAGCTGAGGCAGGAGAATCGCTTGAACCTGGGAGACAGATGTTGCTGTGAGCCGAGATCATGCCATTGCATTCCAGCATGGGCAACAAGAGCGAAACTTCGTCTCAAAAAAAAGAAAAGAAAAATCGTATACACAAATAAATTTGACATATGTCAGAATTCAACAAAATTTTCTGGATACTAAGTCAAAGAAGATATGACATTTTAATTGTTTATGTTTGGGCTTCAGAATGTCCGAGTGATAATACTGCCAGAGTCCCCAGCTGGGACAAAGCGTAATGTTCCCTTCCTACACTGCCGTCTTCTGTTCCTGGCTCCTTTTGTCCCCAGTTCTAGTCCACTGTGGGATTTCAGTCCATCCTTTCCCTCTCTCTCATTGGGGAGAGTGTGTGGCAGTAGCGTGGACTCCTTTGCCAAGCATGCAGGTGGCGTTTGTCTTTAATCACTTAAGGTATTTCCTCACGGTGGTGTGTGCAGATCAGCACTTCATGGGTTGTAACATTCTCTTACTATTCTCATCCTGCAGTAGCCCTCTGCCCGGAAATTCTCTGATGTTTGGTAAACAGAGGTGGTTTATATAAAGAAGCAACTTTCTCCGTTTAGAAGTTGTTACGGCTAAATGGTTGAAAATGTATTTTGCAGTTAGGAATTCTTAAATGGTTTGCAGCTGCTATTGGATTTTTCACGTTGATTTTCTTCAATGAAGCATGGAGACAATGATTTTAAATTTGGATTTCATGCCGCTTAATTCTCAGAACCTATTGAAGGAATATTTGAAAAAGTTGTTCGTGAAAATCGTAAATAACCACGCTCAAAAATACTTCTGGCAAGTTGTATTTGTTAGAGTGGAATATGTCTGGAGCCCACAGTGAAGTAGGAACGTGAAATGGTGACTTGGAGGGTGACAAAGTGTGACAATTAGGGATATCTGGCATTCAAGCTATTGAAATTTAAATGGGCTATTGCTTTTTTAGTGTTTGTTCCTGTTCTTAGATTTAAAGGACTGATATGAATGATTCAGGGGCTTTTTATTAACTTTAAATTTGTGGTTGAGATTGGAATTGGAAGGCTCAGAAATATGTAGCAGTAGTTTCAAGTAAAGAAGCTTAATGATAGTGTGTGCCTGTGAGAATAATGCCTTCTTCCCCTTCACGGAGGCACAGGTTGTTTGTGTTACTGGTTTGGTAGGGTTTGTGTTTATCTGTGGTCTGGAATGTCAAAGGATTGCAAACTGGAGACATTTGCTTTCCTCTTGATTCTGAAGTAATGGTGTAAGAGTTTCTGGTGTTGGCTTCTGGGGGTGGGGACCACCATAAGTGGAAGAAGGCAGGAGGATTGGCTGGCTTTGATATTCTCATCCACTTTTTCTAATGCCATTTTCATTACTCTATTAACAAAGATAGTGCATACTTTGAATAGTTATTTATGTCTGTCTTTTCCTTCAAAGTGTATTGCACACTTCACTTGTTTTCTTCAACTTTTTGTAATACATGTGTTTATGATACACTAAAGAGCAATACATTTGAGGAGCGAGATAATTAGCTTCGACAGACTTAGAAATGAGACTGTAAGAGGAAGAATCAAGAGGATTGCTTAGAAAAATATTTGATTACTGGGCTTGAGGAAAATTATCTAGGAAGAAATTCTTCAGTGTTAAAACCCACAGCCATATGGGTGACATGGGTTGTAGGAAGAAGTGACTACTTTTGTGACTTTTTGAAAAAATTTAAACTTTGTTTATGGTTTTAAAAAAATCTCCTTTAAAATGTTCAAAATAGAATCTTTCAATGGAGAGATTTAAAGTACCGAATAATAAAATGGGAGAAAGAAAAAGCAACTGGGCCACTGGTGCTGTTTCCTAAGGTTGTTCACACAGCCCTTTAACTTTAGCCTCTTTCTTAGTGCCACTGTTTACCATTTTTTGAGGAACCTTTGTTTAGTAGCTAGCTTACCTTAAGAAACAGTTTTCCTTTCACTTTGGTGGTTCATACATTTGGGGAAGTGACCTTCAAGAAACGTGACTTATTCTGCACTAACTTGACTTAGTCATCCATCCAGCCGAGTCTCCCAATTTGGGGATCTTTTGCAAAGGGAATGATTCAACACTGTCAGTGTCTACAAAGAGGGAGATTAACCATGGGTTGGGTTAAATTATTCCTACTATTGTACATTATTTTGGATTTTCTGGACTAATAAGAAAACTTGCAGAACAGAGTGTAAGAGGTTATTATGGCACAAAGTGGAGAGGGTAAAATCCATGTCATCCGAGATAAACGAGGCTCCAGTATCGCCATTATTTCTGTGGCTCTTTCTCCCTGGCTTAAATCATGTCCTCGTCCACAATGGAGGTCATGAGACTATGTAGGGTGGGGGGGAAAAGGGATGTATCTAGAATGTTCTGGGATATACTGGCTTATTGCTTAAAAGAGAGGCAAGAGGAGGCTTTTTAGGGGAATTTCACTGAAAAAGAAAATGTGTAGACACTTCACAGTCAGGGCTATGGGACGAATTACATTTGGCTCTTGCCAGCTCTCAGCAGCAGGGTCTCTAAGTATCAGCTAGGCAACTGCTCTAAGGGAGCCCCTCCCAGGAATGAGTGGGGAGAGCAAAAAGGTTGGGATTTCCCTATAAATGGAACCCAGTGTCACCAGAGATCGGTGTGAGGAGCTCCGTTAAAATTCCCAGGTTTTCTTCCATCCACACCCAGGAGTTTCTTCTGTTCCCACCACCCTATCCTTGGGACTTTTGTTCCATGAATAAATATTACGTGGTTTGGTGCTCATTACTCTTTGATATGAAAAAAGGCAATTCATTAGGTTGAAGGAGAAGGGGGAGGGAGATACCATTTTTCACTGGCGCATCAAGCATGGTTACACTGATTTGAATTCCCAGAAAAGTAATAAAACAGTGAAAATCATGAGAAAACAGCTCCTGGGCTGACAGCTGTGCAGCACATGGGGACACTGAAGACAGGCCCCAGTGTTGCAGGAGGACAATATTGTGGAGCATATGGTGCCATGGCAAGCCAGTTGTTGAACTCCGTGGCTGGCTTTTGTTTGGGGAACTCTCTCAGCATTGGGTGTGTGTTGGGTCTTCAGAGACTTCTAGTCTCATTGGCAAGAGGGCTCTTGGCCCCATGCCAGCCTTGCTGTACGGTGGCTGACCCGGGCCATGTGGAAAAGCTCATGCTTAGAAAACATTCACTCCTCCTTACTTTGGTCACTAATCAAATCATTTATTCAACTAACATACATTGGAATCTTTTTCCACGGCAGCCCATTGGCTACATTACAGAGGAAGAATTTCCTCCAAGAGTAACAATTAATTATCAGATGCGTTAATTCATTGGTGCCCAGTACTTCTTGTAGGAGTGAAAGTTGTTTTGTTTTTCATGCTTTTCAGAGCACTTTGCCCATGATGTCTTTATTCTTAAGGCTTAGCTAAAATCAGCAAGTGTCTAGGGCCAGGGTTGCTGCTAGAAAGGAGATAGAGTATCTGTCTATGTGGTTTTTACAAGACAGTGTTAAAATAGGCCCTTTGCTGAGCATGGGTCTATTTTTTAAATGTGTGAAGCTGGCATGTGTATGTGCATAAAAAGGCTAATTAACTCCACTTTCCTCCAGAGGGGTCTCCTTGGCTGTCCCGTGAGTGTGCTCTACTGTGGCCAGAGTTACACCATCCTCCTGAGTCCTTTATGACTTGAACACCTCTGTAGTTATGGACACCCATTCTGGTTTCTTTTCTTTTGATTCCAAAGTGCAAAGGATGATCCAGCAGGGCTACTCGGTCCTGGGAGAGGTTCCTTCAAACGCAGCAGAAGGCGAGGCTCAGAGAGAATCACACTCCATGAGGAGGGGCTGTAGCCCGTGCCATTGTGCTTCGTGCCTGAGAAAATTTTTATTGCATGAGCTAAAAGGAGAAAACGGGTGATATTCACACTCTGATGGACGAGCACCAAATGTCACCATATTCTTGGTCTCTATGGGACCTCTTTTTGCAGAGCACCCATGAAGGTTGGTGGGGTTGCGGTGCTGGGATAAGCAGATTTCTTTTTCTCTTGAACAAATGTTATTACAAGGCCAGAATCTACTGGAAAAAATACACATGTATGCATATGTGTATTTATTTATTTCTGTGGTGTTTTCCTAATCACTCATCGGAGTTTATATTTTAACACTGGGCTCTGCAAGGGGAGCTGATGCTTTTTCAGGGTTTAGTTTTTAAATTTTTGATCACTGGTCTTGAAAACAATGTTTTTAAGTAGAGAATAGGTCTGTTTACAAATCTGCTGTAAGTGGAGACGCACTTGCTGTAGCAGTCAGGGCTTGGGAACATCTATGCCTGTGCCCTGAAAGTGATTCGGAGCATCTGGAGAAGTGACTGGTGTGCGGTTCCTCTGGGCTTGTCCCTCTTGCCTTGGTTGTACAAGCTCCTGAGTGTGGGAACCTCCTTTCAGTCTTTCCTTTCCTTGATGAGTTTCTACAAGTCCAAGTTAGGGAAAGTATTTCTGGTTTTATTTCCCCCTGAGTTTCCTAAGTTAGGGGAACAATCTACATATTCTCCCTTTAAGAAATGGAAGCAAGAACAGAAAACCAAATACCGTGTGTTCTCACTCATAAGTGGGTGTTGAACAATGAGAACACACGGACACAGGGAGGGGAGCATCACACACTGGGGCCTAGGTGGGTGTGGGGCTATGGGAGGAATAGCAGGGGGTGGGGGGATTGGGGAAGGATAGCATTAAGAGAAATACCTAATGTAGATGATGGGACGATGGATGCAACAAACCACCACCATGGCATGTGTATACCTGCATGATCTGCACATGTACCCCAGAACTTAAAGCATAATAAATAAATTTTAAAAAAAACAAAACAAGAAATGGAAGCAAGAAGATAATGAGCAACAAAAAGCCTGCAGTTGACTCTTCCTTGCCCTGAGCACCGTGGAGCCAGCCATAGCTAGCCAGTCCTGGAGGTTTTACTACAATTGTCACAACCTCCCTGGAGGGAGAGATGGGAGAGGTGGCAGAAGGGATGAGTGTGGAAGAAGAAAGAGCTAAGGGATAGCTGGAGAAAGAGGAAAATATTGAGGGTACAAATGATCAGGCATTTTGGGGTGTTAAGAATGGGTTAAAATTCAGATAGATGAAATAGCCTTGTTTCCGTTTAATTGAATTTGTAAATATCTGTCTACGTATAGGCATTTTATGTTTACAGAGTAAGCTAGACATTCTGATTCTGCGGCATGTTTATGGGATGCGTGGAGTGACAGCAAGACCCAGCTGACTTACTAGGTCACCAAATAAGTAGGTGGCAAAGTAAAAGAAGATACAGGTTTTTGAATCTTCTACCTTTGTTACAGGTTTTCCAGCTGGATGAAGAAACAGGAATCTGAAAACCCAGCCATGCTGTTTTACAGACTATTAGGAAATACAGTCCTTGGGGGTTATGGGGACAGTTCAATTAAAAAAAAACTTGCCCCTCCATGTGATTTGTATTATAATTATTTAATACCTGAAGGACTCTTGTAATTGAATTTTAGGGTGCTTCATTTACATTCTAGCTGGTGAGAGTTTCAGTACTGTCACTTTGTGGTCCTCTAATTGCTGTCCCAAACATTCAGAAAATGCCCTGTGATTCAATTATAAGTATCTTTTGGGGACTGTGTAATTATATACTGTGTAGTTATCATTATAAAGCACCAGGGGACGTTAAGCCAATCATATAGCTTTAGTGGCTGGATGTTCATAACCCTGTAATTGATACCACAAGGTGCTTTGGGTAATGCTACAAATTTTATAAGGCAGGACCACTGTAGTTGTAGGTGCAGGAAAGAGTTACATACTAATTTTTAAGTTACATAAATGGGACTTTTTAAGTAAACCCTCTTTTTTCTTTTTGCTGGCTTTTATTGAAACCTAATCAAAGACTGTAAATAAATATTTACCATATATATGGCATGTAACAGCACATAGTGGCTCCTTTTGATAGAAATCCATCTCTGTTCTCCCCTCGTTTTAAAAATAGATACAGGTATCAAAATAATCTTCAACATAGTTTTGATTGTACTTAAAGTCAGCACTCAAACTTTGAAATAAACTCTTACCAACACAATAATATTAAATAGTGGATTGACCGATCTGTTCAGAATAAATAAAATAGCAACTTTCAAGATGTAGACCAAAAACCTCTGTAGCTCTCATACATATGTAAAGCTATGTCTTTGTAAAACTAAAATTAAACCAAGAACAGTACAAGAAAATAACCCGCATACAGGAAATAATTACTAGATATGTGTACCTAGTAATCTTTGAATTACAGAAGAGTGAACAAACGTGTTCAGGGATGTTTGTGCAAAATAAGAAGTCTTCAGCCTGCTCTTCCCAGAGCACCATGAAGGCATTTGCTTGCAGACGGTGCCTTCTTCCGAGCTCTTTAAAGTGGTCGTCAACTCTCAACAGCAATTGCTTCTGAGTAGTGTTCAAACAGCCCTGACGTGGTCCCTTGGTATATCATTATCTAGTCTCGTATTTAACCTTTTTCTAATAGCGTCCCCAAAGTCCAGAGTTTCCAGTTAGTGCCAGAGGAGGTTAGAAAAGGTGGATTTTTTTCCCTGTCTTGACTGCACAGCTGTGAGCAGCACAGGTATCTGAGGGTTGTCTTTGTTTTTCCTTTCTTTGTCCTATGAGGGACCAGTTATATGGGAAAGTAAAGTGACTTGTTGAGATAGGCCAAGCTGTGCAATGAGTGTCAACACACTAATAAGAACTTCCCTTTTTGCAGTTTTTTACTGACCTCCTTGTGGATTCACTCTGTTCTTACAGGAGAGAAGGGCAAGGGAGCACGTGCATTCGTGGACCGTGCCTCTCCTCCATTTCTGTATTCTTCAGTTTGCCATTGCGGGAGCATGTGTCCCAATAAGACGTCTTGTGCAAGCTGCAGAGTGTGGGCCGGGCCTGAGGACAGTGGCTGTGATTGTATGGGTGTAGGCTCCACCCTGGTGCCTCTGTGTGGTGAACAAGACCTGTTTACTCAATTGCTGCACATATACACTCATGACCACAGTGCCTTTAAATGGATGTTACTTTATTAGAAGCATATGGAAATGATGACATCTCTGATGCCTCAAATAGAGACTGGAGACAGCATTCCTGAATATATGTGGGTGGGGAACACCCTCGTGTCTCATTTTGAGTGGAGGCCAGAGGCAGATGACCCAAAGAGCCTTCTTCTTCACCCTTCACAGCCCCTGGCCTGGCTCTGGGACAGCAGTAGGCTGACTGCTGAGGTCTGGGCATCACGTACCACTGCTGCTGCTGAACTTGGAAGTGAAGATGGCAGAGGTGGAGGAGATGGGCTGTGGAGGGGAGAGCTAAATGAAAGAGGGAGGGAAAAAAATGAAATAGTAAGAGCAAGGAATGGTAGGTGACATTGAAGGTTGACTATTACCCAGAATTAGTTTTTGAAATGGTGAGAGGGAACGTTTCTCCAGTTTTCTTGGAGATAGCTTGTAGAAATTCCATTCTACTTTTCCTTCCTGGCTTGTTACCTTTTAAAGCATCTTTGTGGTTCTGTACAAATTCCAAAGTACCTTCTGCCTCTGCACCAAGTTCTCCAGCATGAGTAGCACGGGGGTCTGCAGGAGAATGAGCCCACCTCTTGTGCGGAGCTCCTCCCTCTACTCCCTTACCTAGGAGACCCCTCTTTGCTCTGATAGCAGCTCTGCCTTGTGCTCTGTGGGTGCTGTGTGCCAGCGTGCACTCAGGCCTTTGGTCTGGGTGGAGGGCTGCTGCTTTGTGGGTTTTCCCTGGTTTTCTCCTGGCCTGTTGTATAGGTTTCCCAGGTGAAATCAACACCAAGTCCGTCACTGCCTCTGGATTGCTGTGTCATCTGTCTGTGTTTCACAGACAGAATTTCTGATTATTAAATATAATACACGCTCCCACTGTCACTTCCGTCTCTGGCTCTTACCTCCACCTTTGAGAGGCAGTTGGTCTACCTGAAAGAACATTATGTGGGGAGCCAGGAAATCAGGTTGAGTTCAGGCACCGCCACAATGAATTTTGTGACCTGGAGCAAGTCACTTCATCTTTTAGGACCACACAGCTCCAGATTTGATTCAGTTGACTTGTAAGGGCACAGTACAGTGGAAGAAAACAGATTTATGAAATACAAATTTTTAGTAACTTTGTGTAACCGTATTGGTACTACCTTAAATCCCAGGAATATTCGCATCCTTCTTTCTGGCTACCTAGAGGCCTCCACCACTGCAGAAACAAAAGAGGGCTTGACTGTCACTGAAATGACTGGAAGGTTTTGGCCAGCAGATAACAGTTTATTAATTGAATGTGTATGTGCATGCGCCCTGCTTGGAAGAAAGGTGAGTAGAATTAGGCAGCAAGATGTGGAGGGATGTTTCCTAATTCTGCTGGTCCTCTCTGTTTAGAACCTGGGCCTTCCCTTTCCCCACGCTCTCCCAGCACCTTTTCATGACATGGCGGTTGTCCTGTGTTGCTTATGGTGAGTGGCCAGCGCTGGGTGGTGAGCGACTTGAAAGCAAGGTTTGAATCTGACTCATAGGAGGAACTCAATAAATGTTTCTTGAATTAACCTGCATAATATTGGCTATTTCATCATATCCTTATTAATTACAGCATTAGTCCTGAATTTCAGGACTAGCTTCTTGTAATATGGCTCGTAAGCTAGGCCTGTAAGCTTTTCTTCTGGTTAGTTGGGGCCACTTTTTCTCTTTCAGTTACACTTATCCATCTGCTACCCAACGGTGAAACCAATGCATACTTTAGAATGCAATTTCTAAATGATTTTTAACTAAAACCCTTCTTTCAGCAAGACCAAATAATATCCAAAAGGTTTTAATCAGTTTTTTAAAATGGTTGTGTAAACTGCAGTTTCTGGCCTTTGTAGCAGATAGGTGACCCTCAGAACAATTTTTTAGACTCCCGATTTCTTCCTGGTAGTCTATCTCATGCAACATAATACTGTACCACTTTTAGTTGAACTTCTTTTAGAAATTTGTGTTTGGGCAGATAAAATTATGGCGGTAAGCAAATGGGCCAACCTATAGGACTCATGATATATGCGAACAGTAGTCTGTAAACATAGACGTTGTTTTTTCAGTTCTAAGAGTGCATGTCTGTTTTTGGCCTGGGGATTACATAGTGATTCTACTGCTGAGATGCCCTGATAAACTGCTTGCTGCATGCCACAATTAGAAAACAAAAAGAGTATCTATTTGGTTTTAAGTTTGGAAACAGAAGGTTTTTTTCCAAGTTAACTTTTTCTTATCTATCGATTATGTCCGTGCCTCTGCTAACACTTAGATTTATTATTGGTGCCTTTCCACCATTGCAGATTCATTAGAATAGTGACAAATATTAAGCTGTTTTCTTTTGATTCTTAATCACCAGTTAAACTTTGGGTCTTTTTGTTGCTGTGTGGCTTGGTCATCAGCCTGAAAACTTCTGTTCTTCCTTTCTTTTCTGTACGTTTGGCTGACTGAGACTCAGCCTGTCTTTTCAGAGGACCAGGGGAAATTATCAAGCAGGCAAAATCTACCTGCTCTTCTGCTTTACCTTTTAAAACTATGTACTGCAGCTGAAATCAGTTGTGATTTAATTTGATCAAAAATAAGTGTCTCAGTCAAAGAAGGCATGCGTAAGAATTGGGGTCGGGGGGATTTAGAGTCACCTTCTTTGTGGAATTTTGGTTTGACCTTCAAATGGGACAACTTGTGTTCTAAGCTATTCCTGTATATCGCATCTAAGTGGGGTCCAGAATTTGTCATGGCCTAAAAGGGGCTTCCACGATCCCGCTGATGGGAAAAAGTAATAATAAAACAGCTCACATTTCTTGAATGCCAGACACTTTTAAATGCTTTGCATGTTATCATCTCTTTCAGTTTTCAGAACAACCTTCTGAGGCTCTTCTAATTATTATTTCCATTTAAAAGATGAGGCTACTGAGTCCCTGAGAGTTTTGATGATATGCCACAGTTAATGAATGGTAGAACAGGGATTCAAACCTGGACAGTATTGCTCCTGAGGCTGTGTGGCTACCACTCTGAGGACCTCTTGATGTTGGTCCTAGGAAGAGACTGATGGATTTAGGACTTCGGAAGACTACCTGTGCTGGTGGAGCATGATGAAAGGGAAATCTTGAAGGTTCACACCTGGTTGTTACTTGTTCCATTCACTCCCTGCCTGAGTCTCTCCACTCTGCCTTGACCTTAAGGACGGGGAGATGCTTCTGGCTTGCTGGGGTGTTAGCTCTGTCCCTGGCCCTGCACGTGGCCCACTAGCTATGGCTGTTGTGAAGATATACTGTCTACTTTATGATTTGTTCCCCTCCCAAAGTGCCACAGTCAAAATCTTCTCTGGGCTTGAGCCCACATCTAGAGGACCAGAGCAGCTGCCTTTGGAGCTGTGTGTGGGGAGAGCCTGTGTGGGTGTACCTTTTTTTGACACACAGAGTGCTTTCCAAGAGCTCTGAGTCCTCAGTGTTAGAAGGACACTCCTGATACACAGATCCCATTCAGATCCCATTGCCCACAGGGAGCTCTGAGCTGACACTCCCTAACAGAACCCAAGCAGTGGTCAGAGCTTGGAGCTCCTTAAAGGCAGGGGTGCCACTGCTAGGACTGAAATAGTACTTTGGATATTGCAGGTGCTCCATATATGTCCATGGACTTAGTTGATTTGTAGCCCTGGAGGTTGTCCTTTGGCACATGGTTCTTCTCTGAGCTCCATACTGCCTTCTTCTTCTCTCATCTGTGACTATATCTAAACTCATCTTGAACTTATGAGTATTTTTGGCTTCTGTATCTCCTGAGGTGTGATGAGCTGTCTGTTTTTATGGAGAAGAGATCTTACCTTGTATTGTCCTAAAGCACTCATCTTAATTGAAGGTGGGAGGAGGGGTTTGGAACAAACCAGAGAGGAATATGGACAAACGAGGGTAAAAGAGAGCCAGGGCACCGCAGAAGGGGCCTCACCAAGGAGAAGAGGAGCTGTCTGTTCTGTCACTTAGGTTTCCATGATGTGCTGGGGTGCTGTCTGTGAGGCACTGGATGAAGGCAGTTTAGTGAAGTCACTTTATTTGGTGGTAACAGTGACCCCAAGGTTTGATGTCACAACAGGTCACTTTAACCTTCTATTTATGGTCAGCTCTTGATGTACATATACAATTTTGGGAACTAAATATATATGGAGATTTGGCTCGTGTTCTGGTGAATAACATCCGGAAGATTAAATCTCTGTGCTTTTAGTAAAGCTATTGCTATCTGGGCCTGGTTCTCCCATCTGTAAAGAAGGGGTAACAGCAGTTCCTTCTTCATAGTGTTGATGTGAGGACTGAGAGATATAACTCATGTAGGATTTTCAGTAAAGTTCTGGATCCACAGTGAGCCCTCCATAAATATCAGCTGTTATTATTAGCACACCACCAGGATGCCCAGTATTGTGCCTCATGATGGCAGGCACAGTGGGAAGTCAACATGTTTTCTCCAAAAAAATAGAGCATGACTGTAGGTTTGTGATGCTTGTTAGAAGGAAGAGTCAAGCTTTTGCTGGCTCTCTCTATTTCTCATGTGGAAAGTGCTTAGCGTGTTTAGGCCCCATTGCATTGACTGTCAGTGTGAGTCCAAATTCCCTCCACACTTTCTATCTGTCACTCATTTTGGACATACCATACAGTGTTTCCCATCATTTATCACTGACTGGTCACACGGCACCTCTTATGAGCCAGATGCTGGGCTAAACATTGAAGTCACAATCATCTGGGCTACTGCTCTCCCCTGCAAGAGCCTGAAGAGGGCTCCATGGATGGAGGATGAAGGTACATAACACAGGGCATGAGCAGGGAATCATGAGTGTTTTGGTGTCGTTGAAACAGAAGGTTCAGGGCGTAAAGTGGTGGGAGAAGAGGCTGGTGAGAGAGGCAAGGCATTAGGATGCAGAGGGCTTTATATGCCACACCCAGAAGCATAAGCTCTGTGACATAGAAGATAAACCATCAAATATTCTAAATGAGGGTGTGATGTCATCATGACCATATGAAAGACAGGTGTGAGACCAAGCCTGGGTGGAGGGAGGTCGGTGGAGATGTTATAGAATACTGCAGCAGAAGATGCTGAGGGCTTAAAGTCGGTAAGTGGTGGGTAGAGATGGAGATAGGAGACCAGTTGCAAAATATATTAAGGAGTCCATTGAGTAGACGGGGGGAGGGGGGACTAAGATAAGTCAGGGATGACTTCTAGTTTAACAGCTTGGAAAATGGCGTCATTAGCCAATTTAGGAAGAGTCTTAGGTTTTGGAAAGAAGATGTTTGGTTTTGGACATGCAAAGTTTAATGGGTGTATTTATGTCCATTCTGAAGGGATGTCCAGTAGTCATTTGGATGTGTAGGACAGGAGTTTAGCCCAGAGGTCTGGGTTGCAGGTACAGACATTGCAGACGGCTGAAATTTCAGAGCAGATGAAATTGGCAAAGCACATATAGCATAAAAGGAGAAGAACAATGGCAGGAAGTTTGGGAAACACAAGATTCAATGTATTTCTGAAGGAGGAGATCCTTCAAAGGAGATGAAGAAGGAACAGTCCAACTGATGAGGAGCACCAGGAGAGTGGTGTAGTGAACACTAAGGAGAATGTAGTCAGCATAATCACATGCAGCAAGATAAGGACCAGTCTCCTGGGACTTGGCGACTGGAAGCTCCTGGCTTTTTGTTAGAGGGGTTGCAATAGGATGGTCTAAGTAGAGGCAGTGAATGAGAAGTATGGAAGAGGAGGGGATGACTTGACTGAGGAAGAAACAGCATGCGTATGAGGGAAGAGACCCCACATCCAAGAGGGGCCCCTTTGAAATAATTGATAAACCTTTTGGGGGGTAGGAATGCCTTGAATATGTGTGGCTTCCTTGTTTTTTATTTTTTTTACACAATGCTTATTACAGTCCTTTATTATTATTTTAAAAGAAGATCTAGTAAATGGAATGATGGTATTGCCTCTTTAAAACCCGTACCTTATGGCTGGGCACTGTGGTTCATGCCTATAATTCCAGCATTTTGAGAGGCCAAGGCTGGAGGACCACTTGAGGTCAGGAGTTTGAGACCAGCCAGCCTGGGCTGCATAGAGAGATCCTGTCACTCTGCAAAACAAACAAAGAGACAAAAAACCTGTACCTTCTCTTTCACGTAGGAGTGATGTGGTCAGCCGATTTGCCTTGTGCCTGAGTAAGTATGTATGTATAATATAATTTGGATTCCTGCAAAGGACAGATAAGAAGAATGAAGTCATGTGATTACCAATACATTTTTACAACATCTTTGTTTTTCGGAAATTACTGTATTTAAAAGCTTTTAAATTAAAAGTCATTTTTTATTAGAGACAGTGTCTTGCTGTTTTGCCAGGCTGGCCTCAAACTCCTGGGCTCAAGCAGTGCTTTTTTTTTTTTTTTAGACAGAGTCTTGCTCTGTTGCCCAGGCTGGAGTACAGTGGCCAATCTCAGCTCACAGCAGCCTCCGCCTCCTGGTTCAAGCGATTCTCCTGCCTCAGCCTCTTGATAGCTGGGACTACAGACATGTGCTACCATGCCCTGCTAATTTTTGTATTTTTAGTAGAGACGGGAGTTTCACCATGTTGGCCAGGCTGGTCCCGAACTCCTGACCCTGTGATCCACCCACCTCAGCCTCCCAAAGTGCTGGGATCACAGGCATGAGCCACTGCGCCTGGTCGACTCAAGCAAACTTTCTGCCTCAGCTTCCCAAGTAGCTGGGACTACAAGCCACTCCACCTGGCTCCAGTAATTTACTTTTTGTGGTGAATTTTTCATTGTTTCACATTATACACATTTTAATAGCTTTTATTTTGTTTAAAATGTTCTTTTATTATGTATCAGTTTATATGTGTTAATATTAATTCATATTCTGATATGAGTCGACGTGCCTTTTAATAGAACATATGTGAAATGAATGTCTAAACTTTAGACTATAAGCTAAAGTTGGGCTTAATTAAAAAACTAAAATCGATGCTTAGACTCCTTAATTATAATTAAAGAACATTAGAAAACAATCACTTCTTTTGGAAGAATTTGCCTCTTCTGCACTATAGCATCTGACTCTTGGCGTTGGATATAGGGCCTTTATTGCCTGGGTATTTGGCTGTGAGGCTTGCTTCTGTGTGAGTTTCAGATACTGGAACTGCTCTAGTCATGCCCCTAATTATGGCATTCAGGATACTCATGGCTCTGCCACCTGCACCACAGCTTCTCTATGTTAATAAAAGGTGTAATCCATGTTTTCTAGCAGTTTACCAGCTAAAGGACTGTGAAGGAGGATCAACTTAGGACTAATTGGTATTGCAAATAGGCCTGGTAAGCCCTGAATGTCCAAATGCCAAATTCACCTCTTCTAGCTGTTCCTGTTTTTAAAGAGGTGCTTAGGCCTCTATTTTGTGATAGCTTTTGACTTCTTCTGTTCTTTCACCTAGATTTTATTGTGCTTTTGGGGGTAACTTGTGCAAGGTCTCCAGGCTCTTAAGAGAGCAATTCCTAATGATTATATCTTCCCAAATTATGAGAAAACTTGGAGATGTCTGAGTGTTTTTCCCTCCTAGAAATGCTCCTGGCCATACCTAGTCAGTGCTGTGTAAGAGGGGTTTTCATTGCCTTAGGCACCAGCTAAAAACTACAAAATAAGTCAGTATGGCTCTGTCTTGGGCATACTGAGGAGCTAATCAACAAGGTCTTCTCTTGGGCATTGTTTCAGAGTAGCTATCATTTTCAGCTTTCTTTGCACAGATTTCAAGGTGCTAACATAGACCTGACAGTGTCCATAGTGTGGGATTGAGACTAGATGTTCAAGGAGACTGGAGAGGAAGGGCGGGATGTGTGACTGTTTAAAACCTCTGAAAAAAGGGTAAAGTTAGGTAAAGCATTTCGACTACTCGAGTTGAAAGTTTGAGAAGAGAGAAAGCTAGTAAGCCATTGCTGATATATGCTTGGAAATTCTAGGGGAGAATTCTGACTGGGTTTTCCCTAAAAACTGGAATTAAACAGGGATTCTTATTTCAAGCCTTGGTCACTTGGGGTTCATTGTGAAATATGAGGCTAAGAGAGTGTTGTTTGTCATGAAGCTGCCTGAAAAAAAGGTCTCACCTTACACAACCCCAGAAACCTTACAAAGGTGTAGGGGTGAGAGAGATCCAAGATGGCCGATTAACAACAGCTCAGGGTTGTAGCTCCCAGTGAAAGCGCAGAGAGCGAGTGGACGCCGCACTTTCAGACGAATTCTTGTTGCCCACAGACTAGGAGATTCCCGGCGGAGGAACCACACG
>CAUYLG010019353.1:0-30486 GCA_963573385.1 Cacajao melanocephalus | reverse complement strand
CATTCTCGTTAGCATTTCGTTAAATCTTCTTTCAAGGTTCTTAGTTTCTTTGCATTGGGTTAGTACATGTTCTTTTAGCTCACAGAAGTTTCTTATTATCCACCTTCTGAAGCCTGATTCTGTCAGTTCATCACACTCATTTGTGTCAGGCCTTGTTCTCTTGCTGATGAGGAGCTGCTATCCCCTGTAGGAGGAAAGGCATTCTGATTTCGGGTGTTCTCAGCCTTTTTGCACTGGTTTCTTCCCATTTTTGTGGATTTATCCACCTGTCGTCTTTGTAATTGCCGACTTTCAGATTGGGTCTGAGTGGACGTACGGCTTGTTGGTAATTTTTTCTGTTTTTTTCTGTTTTTTCTGTTTCTCAGTTTTCCTTCGGCAGACTCCCTTTCCCCACAGAGCTAGGCCTTCCTGGGTTCAGCTGTGCTTACTGTGAAACTCTCAGTCCTCCTCATTGCTTCCAATTGCTGTTCTCCTTGTGGGGATGAGACCAGCTGAGCCTGACTCAAAGGGCACCCAGTACCATATACTCTGCATTGAGAAGCACCGCGTTGCACCAGGGTGCCGGCAAAACAGCCGCGCCGGCCAAAAGAGTCCTGCTGGCGACCCGTGTGGCTCCTCCGCTGGGTAGCACCCAGTTTGTGTTCCACAGAAATTCGTCTGAAATTGCGGCGTCCACTCGCTCTCTGCGCTTTCACTGGGAGCTACAATCCTGAGCTGTTGCTAATTGGCCATCTTGGATCTCTCTCCCTCAGCTGGGCATTTCTGCTAATCTAGATGAAGCTTGGATAGGCTCATTCATGCATCCGAAGTGGGTCTGGGTGACTAGCCATCCCCAATTGCCTGGGACTGAAGAGGATCCTGGGGTATTGGGCCTTCCATTGTCAAGTTAGGAAAAGCCCCAGCTGAAAAGGGATGAGTTGGTCACCCTAGGTCAGCTGGCAGATCAGCTGAAGGCTGATCGTTATCTGAGACAAAGGGCTGAGATGGCGTAGGTGGGGATATACCCATGTCATCTAGCAAACTAGCCTGGGCTTTTTCACCTGGGCAGCTGAGCAAAGTTCCAAGAGAAAAGGCAGGCATGAGCAAGGTTTCTTGAAGCCTGAGCTGAGAACTCACATGTCACAGCTTTGCTTCATCCTATTGGTCAGAGCAAGTTACAGGGTGAGCCCAGATTTGACAAGTGAGGAAATGTCCTAGGGGAGGAGCTGCAGAATCGCATTGCAAAGGGCTATGGATATAAGGGGGAAAATCTGTGTTCATTTTGCAAGCACAAAGATCTTTGCTTTCTGCAGCAGCCAGATGCCATATCAAGCAGCTACCAAGAGGCCAGGAGTCAGAGTGTGATGATGCAACAGACACTCCTCTATGTGCCCAGCTTTCTCTCCTCTCCCTTTAGTCCGTGTGGTCCCATTAAATGGAGTCCCACTTTTTTCCCAGCCAACTTTTCACTTTGAGAAGGCAGTTGATAGTTCCTTCCTCCAGGAAGCCCACCCTGACCTCCAGACTGGTTTGACATCCCCCAGCACCCCTGGATCACCATGTTGTTCTCCCACAACCCTCTGCTGCTTCCCTGTATCATAGCACCCACCACCAGATACTGACATTGTGAGGGCTGGAAGCTCCTTGATCTTGGAGATAATCAGATTTGTTTCTGTACCCCAGGACCCCACTGAGGGTCTGGCACATATAGGTACTTAGGAGATTGCTGAGGGATGGCTTGAGGTCCAGCTAGAATGGGAGCCCCAAAATCTTTGTTCTATCCCCTCTATACTCAGACCTACTCAGATGCCAGAGCCCATCTCAGGCTCCTGGCAGCAGCAGAGATCAGCATTACCCTGCCTCTGCCTGCCAGGCACAAGACAATGATCTAACCATGGCCCCAGCTCTGCAAACCAGCTGATGCTTTTTTCATCCTTGGCACTGTCTAGGGTGAGAGTCTGCACAGGGAACTAAGTTAATGATGTGGGTGTCAGTGTGGAAGTCAAACCAGAGTCAGGCTGTGCCTGCTATGAGGGTACGATTCATTTTTTTAAATCTCTGCATGTGTCCAGGGTAGGTGCCCCACCCACGGTTTTGCAGGCCCTGTGGACACAGAAGGAGCCTGCTTTAGAGAAGTGAGGGTCAGACAGACCTGGGGCTGTCCTCCACTCATCTCCCTCACCCTCAACCCCACACCAAGTCTCTCTCTATGTCCTGATTCTTCCCTTCCTACCCAGCCCCCTTCACCTCCAGCCTGGCTACCAACCCTGCTCAGGTCCCCATCACCTTCACCTGGAAGCTTCTAGCAGTCGGAGTGGACACTTTCTAAAATGCACAAGAAAGTGATGATCAACAGCAAGACCCAGGAGCTGGACTACCCAGTTTCTGCTACTTCTGGCTAGGCAGCCTTGGGTAATTTTCTTAACTTTTCTGTGTCTCCTCATTTCCTTCACTTGTAACTGGGGATAATGACAGTATCTGTATCTTGGTAGCTCTGTGGATTAGTTGAGGTGATATGTGTAAGTGCACACTTAGAATATTCTCCAAGGCAGAAGTAGTTGCTCAGTACATGTTAGCCATCCTTGTTATCATCTCTGTCCTACCTCAGACCCTTCAATGGGTCCCCACTGGCCATAAGATAAAGGTTGAACTCCTATCGCAACGACCAGGTCATTGTTCTTTATCCTTCTCCCTTCTTCCCACGGTGAACACAGATATAATGCTTGGAGGTATGGCAGCCACCTTGCAACCATGCAGAAAATGCTAAGGATGACAGAGTTTGAATGCAAAAGGAGCCTGGGCTTTGATAACTCTATAGAAGTGCTGTGCCAGCCTGAACTGCTTCTCCCCGGACCACTCTTTATGGAACAAATAAACTCTGCTTGTTTAATAGATGAATTTAAAAGTCCTGGCTTCTCTGCCTGGCATTCACGAGCCTCTAAGAGTTCCTGTTCCCTCTGTAGCCTCGTTTCTGAAATTATACCCCACCCTCCACTCCCCTATTTCCTGTTCTAGCCATATTGAACTCCATGGAATTTCTTCTGCACACCATAGTTTTGTGCCTCTCAACCATTGTTCATGCTTTTCTCATTCTCCTTCTGTTTGGAACTTCCTGATGTGCTGTTAGCTGTTTTCTGCCTGGCAAAGGCTTATACTTTGAAACCTGTGCTAATTCTGCCCCTCTATGAAACTGTGACTGACCTCTTCACCCATTCTGGGCAAATTAAACACTGTCTCCCTACAAAATTGAGCTAGACCAACTGAATTCACTTCCCACTTCTGCCACTTACTAGAATTCCAATCTCCCTGTGACTTAGTTTCCTCATGAATTAAATGGAACACACAATAGGGTTTTATGTAGATTAAATAAGGTAACAACTGTCAATCACTTAGAATAGCCAATAGTAAGCACTCAGTAAGTGTTCACTATCATCATCCTAATCATGGATATTCTTAAGCTTCCAGGTCTATAATTCCCACTTGTGCATAAACCTTTCAGGGGCAGGAACTGTATGATTCATCTTCGAATCCCCTACCCCAGCATAGTACCTGGCACCAAATGGGCATTGGGAAATGATGGCTGAATTTGCTGATGAAAGCCTGTTAAAAAGAGAACATGCTCTCTGCCCCTGGCATTTCCAGAAATGAAGCTGATGGGGCCCAGAAGAGGAAAGAGCTTCATCTGCCGGCTATGGAACTTTCTCAGTACAATCACTAGCAGAGCATGTCTTGACTTACAATCCAGTAAAGAGAGATAATAAAAGTAAAAGTCCCCCATAGAGTGTCAAGTGTGATTCAGTGCTCCCCACACCACTGCTGCTGGTGGTGGTGATGATTAGTGGCTAAGACATGCAGTAGAACCTGCTCTGGGACTCTTCAGGACCCTAAGGACCCTCCCCATTCAGAGTGAAGATAAGTCTAATGTGATGTCAAATAAAAAATTAGGCTGGGCTCATATAGACCAATGAAACAGAATAGAAAATACTTGCAATCAACTGATCTTCAACAACAACAAAAACAACCACATAAAGTGGGGAAATGACACCCTATTCAACAAAATGGTACTGCAAGCCACATATAGAAGAATGAAACTGGATCCTCATCTCTCACCTTATACAAAAATCAACGCAAGATGGATCAAAGACTTCAACCTAAGACCTGAAACAATAAAAATTCTAGAAGATAACATTGGAAAACCCTTCTATATATTGGCTTAAACAAAGACTTCGTGACTTAGAACCCAAAAGCAAATGCAACAAAAATGAAGATAAATAGATGGGACTTAATTAAACTAAAACTTTTACACAGCCAAAGAAATAATTAGCAGAGTAAACAACCCACAAAGTGAGAGAAGATCTCCACAACTATACATCCTATGAAACACTAATACTCAGAATCTATAAGGATCTCAAGCAAATTAGCAAGAACAAAACAAACAATCCCATCAAAACGTGGGCTAAGAACATGAATAGACACTTATCAGAGGAAGATATACAAAGGGCCAGCAAACATATGAAAAAATGATCAACATCACTAATGATCAGGGAAATGCAAATCAAAACCATAATGCAATGCAATCTCACTCCTACAAAAATGTCCCTAATCAAAACATCAAAAAGTAGCATTTATTGGCATGGATGTGGTGAAAAGGGAACACTTTTATGCTGCTGGTAGCAATGTAAACTAGTACAACCACTATGAAAAATAGCATGGAGAATCCTTAAAGAACTAAAAATAGATCTACCATTTGATCCAGCAATCCGAGTCCTGGGTATCTACCCAGAGAAAAAGAAGTAATTATATGAAAAAGATACTTGCACAAGCATGTTTATAGCAGCACTATTTACAGTTGCAAAAATTTGAAAACAGCCCAAATGCTCATCAGTCAATGAGTGGATAAAGAAAATGTGGTGTGTATACATTTATATAGTATTAATCCATTTTCATGTTGCTGATAAAGACGTACCCAAACCTGGAAACAAAAAGAGATTTAATTGAACTTACAATTCCACATGGCTGCAGAGGCCTCAGAATCACGGCAGGAGGTAGAAGATACTTCTTACATTGTGGCAGCAAGAGCAAATGAAAACGAAGCAAAAGCAGAAAACCACCCCCCCACACCCCACCCCCCCCGCCGATAAACCCATCAGGTCTTGTGAGACTTACTCACTATCACAAGAATAGCATGGGAAAGATCAGTCCCTATGATTTAATTACTTCCCCCTGGGTCCCTCCCATAACACATGGGAATTCTGGAAGGTACAATTCCAGTTGGGATTTGGGTGGGACACAGCCAAACCATTATATATGTATATATAATGGATACTACTCAGCCATAAAAAGAAATGAAATAATGGCATTTGCAGCAACCTGGATGGAATTGGAGACCATTCCTCTAAGTGAAGTAACTCAGGAATGGAAAACCAGGCATCACATGTTCTCACTTATAAGTGGGAGCTAAGCCATGAGGGCACAAAGGCATAAGAATGACACAATGGATTTGGGGGATTCAGGGGAAAGGATGGGAGGGGGGTGAGGGATAAAAGACTACACATTGGGTATAGTGAACACTGCTTGGGTGATGGGTGCACCAAAATCTCAGAAATCACCACTAAAAAATGTATTCATTTAACCAAACACCACCCGTTCCCCAGAAAAACTACTTTAAAAAATGTTAGGCAGACCTCTGGTGTTTCTTGGCTATGTGGTCCATACAAGTGATTTCAGCTTGTTTGGGCTTCAGTTTCCACACCTGTTCAAAGCATAGGATTGTTGTGAATATTAAATGTAACAGCAAATCTGAAGCACCTAGCACAGTGCCTGGCCTGTAGTAAGTGCTCAACAAATGTCCTTTCCCCATTCCCCTTTCTTTCTCTTGCTCTCCCTCTCACCCCTGTCGTCTCAGATGATCTGTGCTATTGGGCGGGGGGAAATTCCGTCCTCCCAGTGACCTGGAATGTGGGGTCAGGTATGTGGTAAGCCAGCTGGTTCTCTACATTAAACATGCTGCCTTCACCCAGGGACGTGGTCTAGGGACCTTTTAGGCAGAAGGGCCACGTTTATGCATGTATGTGCAACCTGCTTTCCCTGCAGCACAGCTCTAGCCTGCAGAAATAGCTCCATCACAGCTGAAGAGTCAGCCAGCCTTGTATGAATATGCACTGTGGATCCTCATGTGGGCCCATGTCTACTTGGCCAGGCCGCATGACTCAGCATGCTGTGCCGCAGGTGAACAGCTGGCCCAGGGAGTTCCCAATGGACTCCTGCACACTGCCCAGGAGCCAGGAGGGAGACCTTCCAGGACCTGCCACCTGGTCCAGGGAAAAGTGAGCCCAAAAGCCCAACAACTGGACCAGATGGGTGACTGGGCAGCCAGGGAATGTGGAGGAGGATTTGAAGGGTGGCCATGGGCTTGCCATTTCATCTCTACCAGACCTCGTTTCCTCATCTGCAAAATGAGACTAAAGAAAATTAAATAAACTTTAGGGTTCCCATGGAGCTAGAAAATAATACTTTTCTTCCTGGCCAAAGTCAAAATTAATTGAGACATAGAGGAGTCAGACAGTTAATAATAATAATAATAATAAATAACAGCAAATACTTTTATAGCATCATCACCACTAGTTAAGCATTAACACTTGTTTAGCATATCCTATTTGTCAAACTCTGTTCTAAGCCCTTTACGATGTTAGCTAATACAACAATTCTGTAAGGTCGGCACTGTTATCGTCCCCATTTTACAGATGAAGAAACCAAGGCACCGAAAGTTTAATTAATTTAATTTGCCTCATATCACAGAACTAGTAACCGGCAGACTAGGATTTAATGCCAGGTAGTCTGGCTTCCAAGGCCATGGTCTTGACCACTGCCCTGCACCAATGACCGTGGAACATCCACAGGGCAGCTTTAGATCTGCAACCACAGGGTCTTGCTAACACTTCAACCTATAGATGGACAAAGTTGGCATCCGTGAAGGCGAGGAGAGGAGGTTTGCTTTCCATAGGCCACCTCATAAACCATACAGAGGGTACCCAGTGAGGCAGGTCTGGTTCCTTCTCCCAAACCCACAACCCAGTCGCTGTCACTCAGATTACCATAAACTTGGTAGTTTGTAAGTGGGGGTAATGACAGTACCTGCGTCCAGTTGTGCTGTGGATTAGTTGAGGTAGTATGTCTAAGTGCACACTTAGGACATTTTCTGGTGCAGGGTTAGTACTCGACCCATGTTAGCCATTCTTGTTATCATCTCTTCCCTACTGCAAACCCTTCAATGGGTCCCCACTGGCCACAAGATAAGGGTTGAACTCCCGTCACAGAGACCAGGTTGCTGCTGATTTAAAACAGCAGAAACATATGCTATCACAGTTGGAGAGGCCGAGAGTCTGCAATCCAGGTGTCGGCAGGGTGGCTCCTTCTGGAGCCTCTGAGAGAATCTGCTCCGTGCCTCTCTCCTAGCTCTGGCAGCTGTCAGCACCCCTTGGTACTTCTTGGCTTGGGGACACACATCACTGCAGTCTCTGCCCCCACCTTCACGTGGCCTTCCCCTCTGCGTCTCTGTGTGTCCTTTCTGTCTTGTAAGGACCCTCTCATTGGATTTAGAGCCCACCCTCATCCAGTGTGATCTTATATCAATCCTTTAGTTACATCTGCATAACCATATCTCCAAATAAGATTACATTCAGAGATTCTCAGTGGACATGAATTTTGAAGGGACACTTTTCAACCGTGAAAAGGGGAAATTATTAGGGAGTAAGAGAAGGCAAGAGTGTAAGAAGACATAATATGGGCAAAGAGGTCTCCTCCTGGGATTAGTATTCACTGGCTTGGCTGCTTTAATGGAAATCAAAACAACAGTGGTCAAAGCTTAACAGGAGCTTCTTTCTCTTGCACATAAAATCTCAGCCAGGGGAACAGAGATGTTGTACTTCACAAGGTTCTTCAGGGCTTCTTTTGTTTTGTCCTGCCATGCTCTTCAAGATGCCCTTAACCCCAGAGACAAAGATGGCTCCCTAAAAAGGACCACGCTTTAGCCAGCAGGTGGTGAAAGAGGAATTGGAAGGCACCCAACTTCCTTCTGAAGGTACAAGTAAAAAGTTGCACATAACACCTCACCCACATCCATTGGCCCAAACTTAGTCATGCCTCACTGCAAGGGAATCCAGGAAATCTAGTCTTTGGCTGAGAGGTCATGGAACCAGCTAAAACTCAGGGGATTCTATTTCTAAATGAAAGATGAGGAGATGGATCACGGAGGAACAACTAGCATAAGGATTGAGAAATACCTGACACAGGGTAAGAAGTCAGTAAATGGTAACGTTGATCTTCTGTCATGATATTGCTGACAACTTATTCTCACTGGTCACATGCTGATAAGCCTCTCTATTCACCCCTGACCCTGGCACCTGTCACTATAATAACCCAAGTACAGACAGATCATGACTCCACTGCCTTGAGATGGGCCACTTTTCTTCACACTCCTTTACCTGGTTCCCCAAGTTTGCTGCTCTCCAGGGTGCTCCCATCTCCAGCTCAGCCCCAGACCCCAGGTTGCAAAGTCCTGGAGAAGGGAGGCTCTCCCCAAGTCCCCTGAGCTCTGACTGCCAGGAATACCCTGTGTTCTGGAATCTGAACCCCCTGGCACTGCATGCCTTGCCCATTCTGCATGGTTGCCTTCCTGTATACTGGAGGAGTTTGTGGAAAGAATTTTCTGGCATTAGAGGGTGAAACCCAAAACAGTAATTATAAGAACATCTGTTTCTGAGTGGAAAGCATATCCCCTGCGCACCAGGAGACATGCCTGCACAGTTCAACAAGCAGGATGTTAAAATGGAAGAGAGTGTTCTGGGAGGGAGGACTCATGGCTCCAGCCATGATGGAGGCTCTGCTTCCTGGGAGGATGCGGCGCTGGGGAATGGGGAGGAAGGAGTGTGGGGAATGAGGGAGTGAGGGCATGGAGAAGGGAGTGAATGAATGACAGAAAGAATGAAAATGGTGAATGAATGAGTGACTTAATGAATGAAGAAATGAAGAAATCAATAAGTAAAAAATGAATCCGTGAATAAATAAGTCAGCAAGTAAGTAAATAAATGAAGAAGCTAAGGAGTGAATGAATGAGCAAGTGTGTGATTTTGAGGAAATAAATGAGTGAAAATTGAGGGAAATGAATACGAGCTTTGGCCAGCAGGTGGTGGAAGAGGAAGTAGAAGGCATCTGTAAGTGAATGAGTGAATCAGCAATAAGAAGGCATCTGTAAGTGAATGAGTGAATCAGCAATAAGTAGAAATGAATAAATAATAGAATAAGCGATTGACTGAACAAGCAGTCAAATCACTCTTCTTTTCTGGACAGATGTGATCAGCAGCAAGACTGGGGTTGTGAGGCAGGACTGGAGCTGGATCCACCTGGAGGCTCAACATCTGGTTCAGCCACACATTAGGAGGCCAGGAGGGCAGGCAAAGCTGGAAGAATCATGCAATTATAATTATCAGAGGTGGGATAAATGTTAGAAGCATCTGGTCCAGCCCCATCCCCCTTTTTACAGATGTGGAAACTAAGGACAAAAGGAGTGACAAAAAGCATAGAAACAAGACATTTGAAAACAGATTAGCCACGTTATCTTGGGCAATTTATTCTTTTTATTTTATTCTTATCTTAAAATTTAATCCTTACATTTCAGTTTTCCTATTTGCAAAATAAGGGACATGCTACCTAGTGCATAGGGTGAGATTAAGTCAGATACTACATGCCAACTGTTATTCCTTATGGTGTTTATCTGCCAATCAGTCTATGTTTTGAACCTAGACACAGCAGTCAGGGTAGAGTAAGATAAGATATGATAACAAAGAACCCCCAAACTCAGTGAAGTTGACATAACAAAGATTTGTTTCCTGCTCATATCACAGATGAGGGCCATGTAAAGCCCTGCTCTTGTAGCTCTGCAGTCTGGAAATCATGGCTTTGAGGGTTACCATCACAGAGGAGGAACAGTACAGAGGGGCTCATTGTTCTCTTGGCCTGCAATTCACACATCTCCGTGCCACTCACTTCAACCTCTCTGTAAGGAAAGTGGATTTTGGCTGCAAAGAATGGGGGCTTTTCAGTGAGCACTGACCATCTCTACCATACTAGGGTTATTTGGAGCTTGTGATCCTGGTCCAGCACAGGTGAGGGTCTGAGGAGGAATACTTCTCCAGCTGTAGACCCATGCCAGCAGCTTCTTCTGTGACTGGTGGCCATTGAAATTCCAGATTTAGAGTTAGAGAATTGGTGAATCCAGGGTAAGCTTTGTATCTCCTGGCTGTGTGATTTTGTGTAAATTATTCAGTATCTCTAAGCCTCGGATACCTTCTCTTTAAGAAAAGGATAATATAATGCATACATCATGTGTTGATTGAGGCATAAATGAGACAGTGTGTGTAGAATCAATTTCAGAAGTATAAAGCACAATGAGAAATGATATTCTTCTCATTCTACTCATCTTCCCCCTTCCTTCATGAGAGTACCAATCTTTACTGAGTAAAGTGTGACAGTCAATATGTCAAGAGTCTTACCTCCTAATTTAATCTTCATTGCACCTATACAAGGGTTGTGCTATTAACTCTGATTTACAGGTGAGGACCTGGAGGCTCCTCATGGAGAATAAGTAAGTTGCTGAGGCCTTGTAGCTATTGTGACAGAGCCAGGCTCACACTCCAGCCGTCTTATTCCAGGGCAGGTTCTTGCCTGTGTCTGCAATCCCCTATGCCTTGGCTAATATGACTGCAGTCTTGCAGGGGAGATCATTCTTTCTTCCTTAAAGAACCTTACCAAAATGTTCTGTTGTGGCCAGAAAAGCTTAAGGCTCTATGAGTATTTTTTATTTGTGGAAATGTTGCAAAAGTAGATTTTCTTACTTTGGATGCTGTGCATTCCCCAGCAAATCTGCAGAAAGTCCTAGGGAGAGATTAGACGGGACATCCAAGGATGCAGGCGCCAGCAGCCTAGAGTGCAGGAGCAGGGTCCCTGGGTCCCAGGCAAGCTGGGGTCAACCTCTGAGAGCAGAGGGAAGCTGCAGAGCAGAACTGTGCTGGCTTTGCAGGTAGGACATGTGGTAGGATGAGGGCAATTCTGCCCTCTCCCCAGAGCCTAGACTAGTTAGAACATGCTGGTCTGGAAGTTCAGATCGCAGTCCATTTCAGCCAAGGTTTCCTGAGCATATGCTGGTTTCTCACTGCCGTAGATGGAATGGTAAAAAATACACTGCCCAATGCCTTCTGGAGTTCACAGTAGTGGGACCAACAGATAAAACTCACCAATACAGTACAGTGGGATTATGGTAGAACGCAGGCAGCCATGGAACCCCAGAGAAGGGGAAGGTCAGGAGAGGTTTTACAGAGGAGGCAGCTTGCAGACGAGGCCCTGGAGGAGAAGTGTGGAAATAGATCCGTAGACAGGATGTTTCAGGCAGACACACAGCAGGAACAGAATTGTGACGGAATAGAAAGACAACGCACAGTGAAGAAACTGAAGCTCTGAAAACTGCCTGGGTGAGTACTAGGAGAGTACTGAGTTCAGAGGACGAGACCTGGGTCTTCTTTACCACAGTATCTGTAGCACATAGAGCACAGAGCCAGGCACGTTGTAGGGACTCTGCATGCATTTTCTCAGTACATGAGTAAATGAGTAAAGGTATGAAAGAAAGAGAGAAAGCAACGGAGGGGAAGGAAGATGGAAAGTAAAAGAGGTCAGAGATTGACTCCATGTTGTAGCACAAATTATTGAGGACAGCCACCCACGGTGTTAGAGACCTGTACAAAAGGAATGGGAGCAAAAAGAAGTATTGGATCTCTGGGGATCCTGCGGTTGTGATCAGGTCTGGGCCTGGCATACAGCACATATGTTTTGAATAAATGAATGAAGGATCTCTGTCTTTGAAGAGCTTCTTGAATTAGTATCAGAATAAGACAGCAGAGGCTGTGTCGCAGGACCACGACCTGGTCACTATTCAACCCTCTCTTGTAACCTTAGTCTCAAGGGAATCCCTGAACTGGAACAGCTTTAAAGATGAGATACTTCGATGTCTTTCTTTTACAGGACAGAAACTGAAGCTCAGAGAGAAGTGGCTTATTTTACTGCGTAACCAATAAGTGGGATTTAGAATGACCAACTGGTCGTGGGCTCTGTGTCCTGCTCTGCTACTAACTGGATGGCCCCTGCACAGTCCCATCTCTTCTCTCACTACAATTTCCCTCCTTGAAATAAGTGATCTCTCAGTCCCCTTCAGATCTTCCTTCTCAACCCATCTCATTCATTCAGCAAACATTCACTGAGCATCCTTGCATGTCATGCTTGGTCCTGCAGGAGATCAGAGAGAGGGTCCCCACTCCTACCCAAGCCCTCAACCTGATCACATTGTCAGCGTTTATCACATATTTTTTAAAGGCTTATATTGTCTGCTATTCCACCAGACTCTAAGTTGCTTGGGGGCATATTTGATCCTTGTGCTTCCTTACATTATTTTTGGAGCAAGGCAGAGAGTCAATGCATAGATTAATTAATGTATTGATTATATTTTCTTTGTGCCAGAGCACCTTGCGCTGCCAGGCATGCACAGGATACATTCACTGGAGACAGTCAAATAAGCAGAACATTGCACAAAGAGGTTAATTGCACCAGTGGGGAAGGAAGAAAAGGGGGCTGCTGGAAGCTCAGCATGGATCTCTGATCCAGACAGAGGGTGAGGAAGGCTTTCAGAGGAGGTAACCTACTGAGTCTTCAAGAACATCTTTGCTCAGGGAAAGATGCGGGTGAGTGAGACAGAGGAAACAGCACGTACAAAGTGCTAGAGGCCTGAGAAAGCCTTGCCCGTTTCCGGAACTTCAAGTAATTTCTGGTGATTCCAGAATCTCACCCTTCACCTCTTCCCTCTGAGACTCCCTGGTGGGATGTGCATTATACACAGCATGAACAGGGACCAGAGAGGAGCCAAGCTATCCCTGCTGACGAGTACCTGGCAAATCACCCTTCCATGCAGGTCTTAGTGATTGGTGCTGGGCTGCCAGCTTGGGCAGGAGCTACAATGGTCTGTGCAGGACAGACTCTACAGTCACTTCCCCAGGCTGCCAGGTGTGTAGAGCCACAGCACAAGCCCAGACCTGTCCTCTGGAGCTTCCTGAGTGCCTTTAACACCACCCAACCTTCCCTCTAGGCAGAAGAACACAGTGAGCCTTCACTTCTGCTGGGAGAGGCCAGTCCTAACTGTTCACATCTTCTATGTAACTGAAGCTCATTTCTCTTAAGGAATATCTTTAAAACAATATTTAAAGTTTAAATATTTTTGAAGTTAAATTAGTTCTATGGTAGATAACATATAGGTAGGATGGGATGGCTGGCAGATGGGGAGGGTGGGAGGTTAAAAGGAAGAAATGGGGGTCAAGAAACCCAGTCAGGAGGCTTCAGAATTCCAGATGTGACCCAGATACACATCTGCATGTTCATATCCCCGACCTCAGGGAGAAAGCCTAGGCCAAGATACTCTTAGAGTAGGAATGAGGAAGAAGAGAAAGGAGGAAGAGAGGGAGGGGAAAGGAAGGGGAGGGGGCAAGGAAGGGAAAGAAGGAAGGTAAAAAGGGAAGGAGGGAGGGAAGAAAAGGAAGGGAAGGAAGGAAGGATGGACAGAAGGAAGGAGGGAGGGAGGGAGGGAGGGAGGCACGATGGGAGGGAGGACAGGAGGAAGGGAGGGGCGAACAATTAAACTCTACGTGGAAACAAATGGCAACTATTATTTAAACATCAAATGTTATTAAAGAACAAAAACAGCAGGTTTCCGGAGCACTCTGGAGTCTATCTTGATAGGTTGCTGTTGCTCTGGGGTTAATATGAGGAAATGGCATTCTTAAAAACCCATATTAACCTGTCTGTTGTTCTATGGACTGTGACAGCTGCATTTTACATCTTAATGGCTAACCATTTATTTCAAGCCCAAAAAAAAAAAAAAAGACAGAGAGAGACAGAGAAAGGCATTTTTTAGCCCATGAAGCAATGACTCAAGGCTGGAAGCTTTGCCCCTAGACAGGTTGTGAGACAGAGGCTCCGAGTAGGCCAAACGTGGGTTCCACAGGAGCCCCTACTACGTGCCCCACCTCCATCTGCCCAGATACTCCAACTCTGTCCCCTTTCTGGGTCCCACTCGGATTTACCTCTCTAGGCCTTCTTTGGGGCTGCTGTGGTCTCTCAGGGGAGACAAGCTACTCACTTGGATAATGGTGAGGCCACAGTAGCAAACAGTACAGGGAAGGGCCCTGAGTGCAGGGGAAAGGCAGTGAGAGCTTGTGGAGAGCAGAGAAGGGAGGGTCAAGCTGACCCAGCTTCAGATCTGAACTGCATGGAAATGCACTCATTCAACAAGTGTTTTTTGAGTACCTGCTATTTGCCCTGCCCTGGTCCAGAGCAGTGAACAAGATAGGTGAGGGCCCACTGCATGCTTGACCCCCTGAGGACAGCCTGGTGGACAACACACAGGAGGGCCTGCTTCAGAGGACTTATATTCCAGTTAAGGAGATAGCATTAATTAGATCATTGCTCTGGTAAGTGTGATCATGAGGGCTCTGAGAAGGCAGAGTAGAGGAAACGCTCTCTTCTGAGGGGCCAAGGAGCTCTCCTAGAAGTAACTAGGGCTAAGCTGAGAGCTGAATGGGAGGAGGGGACTCCCAGCCTTGCAGACAGCACTTACTCCCTGAGCATAATTACCTGAAAGATGCCTGGTTTGGATGGAGCTTGGGGAACAAGAGGCCCAGATGGGAACATAACATCAGCAAGTGGTCAGAGGACAAAGTAGACATTTAATGTTTACTGAAGAGTGGTATGGTTTGGAAGTTTTGTTCTCTCCAAATTTCATGTTGAAATGTGACCTCCAGTGTTGGAGGTGGGCCTAATGGGAGGTGTCTGGGACATGGGGACAGATCCGTCATGAATGGCTTGGTGCTCTCCTTGTGGTAATGAGTGAGTTCTCACAGTATGAGTTCATGTGAAATGTGGTTGTTCAGAAGAACCCGGCACCTCTTTCTCTCTCTTTCTCTCTCTCTCTCTCTCACTCCCTCTCTTGCCATGTGATGTGCTGGCTCCCTTTCTCCTTCTCCGATGATTGGAAGCTTCCTGATGCCCTCAACGGAAGCAGATGCCAGCACTATACTTCCTGTACAGGCTACAGAACCATGAGCCAATTAAACCTCTTTTTTTTTTTTCTTTGTAAATTACCCAGTGAGAGGTATTCCTTTAAAGCAACACAAAAGTGGACTAACAGAAGCAGCAAGAGGAAGCTCTTGAGAAGCTTGAACAAGGGGTGACATGAGCCTTCAGGGTTTGGCACTCTTTCCAAAGCTTTTATACCCAGTGTTTTTGAGTCTGAAAGCAATGTGGTAAGGCAGTGAGTTTGGGATTCTTTCCTAACCTGTCAGATCAGAAAACTGAAGTTCTTCCAAGATGGATGACTTACCATATCTAAGATCACTAAGAATAGAAAGAGTGAGAGTGTGAGGGTCCAGGTCTTCCTGCTCAGGGGCTAGTTGGATAAGCAGAGAGAAGAAAGGGAGCTTCAGAGACCAACACACAGCATGAGCGATGGTATGATATGGTGACGACGAAGCGGGCATGCTTTGGAGAGGAGCCCCAGTGTGAAAGGACCCAGCACTGTGCCTGGTACACGGCAGATGCTCAGGAAACTACCTTTCCCCTTCCTTCAGCCAGGAGAAGGTTCTGCCTGGCCACCATCATGCCGCGTTCTAGGTTAAAGGGTGTTTGCGCAGATATTTGGTTTTGATAGGGGTATGAGAGTGGGGAGACAGTTTGTCTTGTGTTCCTTACGCAAGTCATGATCCCTCTTGCCTAGCTCCAGCTGCTCTGCTGGGCGACTTGCCTCTGCCCAGACACCACGCGGGGAAACATTGAGAAGACAACTTCCCAGGATTTCTGCTGTTCTGCCCCTGGCCCTTGCTGCAGTGTTCTATAGTGCTTGGTCAGAAAAAGTCCTCATTAGAAAGATCTACTTTGGAAATGTATTCACTCAAGAAGAATCATCTAATAATTCATTTACAAAATCCTTTTTGTGTATTTTTCTCATCTAATCCCCGTAACAATCTTGTCAGGTAGTTATTCACTACTGACATTTTATAAAAGGATTTTGAATTGGTTGTTATTCATGGCACAGGTTACAAACCAAAACCTGAGCACAGGTCCACTCTGATCCCGGTCTAGTCTTCTTCTAGCTTCGTGAAAAGTATCTTTCTTGGTACCATCCTTTGGTACTGCCTGTTCAGAGACATCACCACAAACTTTCCCTACAGTAAGGTAAGTGATGGAAAGCCATTCTGAAAATGTGCCCAAAATCTTTAGAAGAAAAAACTTCGGTGTAATTAGTCTTTGGTATGTTTTGTTCAGTGTATGCCCTTCTGCATTGGTTTAAGGTTGGTAGCTCTTGATTCCTCATGATGAATGCCTTTGGGTTTTCCTATGCATTAAAAGGGTGAGTTTGGACATCTTCCTGCTTACCAAAAGGATGAACATTGACTCTTTTGGGAGGCTCCATCCAGGAAGTCATGCCTTGGGGAGCCCAGAGCTCAGAGTCGCAGTCCCTTCTCTCTGCATGTCCGCTGGACATCAGTAGAGGGCTGCCAGCCAGCATAAACATTGTGGCATTGGAAGGGGCTGGAGGAATGTCGCTGGCTCCCAGCCTCTTGTTTTCCCATTCCACTGGAAGGTTGTGTTCATTCGAGCTTTTAAATCAAAAATAAATTATTGTAATCCGTTTGCTAATTATATCGTGCTAAAGTTCTAGACGCTGTAAATTACAGCCGTGATATATCTAGATGAAGTTTCTGGGAGTTTATTTTTAGCCATTGAGGGAGCACTCAATTTCCTAGAGGCTTCATTTGCAAGTCTAGGAGGAAACAGGAAAAATGCATCTGCACAGCAGCCCTTCTTGGCCTGTGACCTGGAGTCGGTGAACCTCTCTGATTCGCCTCTGTAAAAGGAGATGGTTGTAGTAGTTCACTTCGAAGGACATGTCTATCTTTAAAGCTCTAACTCTCATTTTCTGACTATGGAAAGTAGAATGTATCCAAACATGAGATTTCAGTTCCTGTCTTATCCTGGAGAATATCAAAAGTCACCACACCAACGTATTAGTAGTTGTGAACCATGGAGCACAGACCTTCAGAAACCTCAGGCTCAATGGACACATTGCGCCTCTTCTCTAGTCCTCACTGTTTGAGGGGTGGAGAAAGGATGGAAGAATTTTATGTTTATTTAGCACCTACTGTTTGCATAACACACTGCTTGGTGCTTGCATGTGAGTGATTTTTGGATGGCTTCTCCGTTCAAGGACAATGTCATCTAATTTTAATCAATCAGTCATTCATTGACATCTGAGTGCCAGCCACTGGGGTTGGTTCCGAACATATCTAGGGTGAATTAGATGCATCTCCTACCTCCAAGGAGACAAGAGGTGGAGATAAAGCATGCAATGACCATGTTGAAGTGCTTTTTGAAATGCAATATTACCTACAAATGATTAAATACCAAGTGCCAGCAGGAACGACATACAGAGATATATTGTGAGGAGCAGCAGGGGTGTCTAGGTTCATCTGAGCCTGTTGCAGGAGGAGAATCAGAGAAGATTTCAGGGATAATGAGGTATATGAGCCAGGCTTGATATGTAAATATGATTTTAAAATGTGGGAATTGGGGAAGGGAAACTGGACAAATCTAGTTTAGTAACCTTGGAAAGCGCCCTGGCCAGGTCCCATGGATGACTATCCTTGATCTGTCATTAACCCATGCCACACAGAGCACATCCCTTCCCCAAACACTAGAACTTCTAGCAAGCTTTCTTCAATTTTAATAGTATATTTTTTCAAGGCACGAACATGAAAAATCCTTTGGAACAATCCCTTTGTCTGGATACTGCTTGTGTTTAGACTTCTAGATAAGCAATCTTCTACCATATTTAAGTAATTCTTGGGTGGAGAGATGGATGCATGGTCAGGTGGATGAATGGATGGTTTGATATCATTGGAGAGCTGCCACAGAAAAGAGACAGAAGCAATGAAACTGGCTTTGCTTGCTAATACCTTTGTGGGAAGAGCTGACTTTGAACAATAAACAGAGTTTTCTCAGCACACAGTGTGGATAAAGTCCTTCCTTCAGAGGAAAGCAAAATAGGAGCATGAAATGCATGACATCATGGAAGAATGGTGAGTCTCAGAAGCCAGGGTAGGGGAAGGTAGGATGAGTTAATGTAGTGGCTAAGAGCATAGGCTACAATTGGATGGGTTGTGGTTTGAATCCCTGTCCTGCCACATAGTAGCTGAGTGATCCTGGGCAAATTATATAGCTCTATCAAGCTTCTATTTTCTCATCTATAAAATAGTAATATTAATAATATCTACCTCACGTGGTTATTGTGAAAATTAAGTAGAATAAAATAATATTTAGCACAGTGATTGGTATGCCCTAATAAAGGATAGTTTATGGTTATTATTTTATAAAAATACTTCTAATTGAATTATGAAAATGCCAGTTCAAACCATAGAATTTGAGAAGGGGCAGAAAAAGTCCTCGGAGGCAAAGGAGAAGAACCAGGGTAAACTAGTGTTGCTGATGTGGAGGCAGGAGTTTCCAGAGGGGAGGGGTCCCTGCTAGCAAATGACCCGGAGAGGCCACTGCAGATTAAGAACAAGTGTCTGGAATCTGCGGTGACAACATCCCTGTGATCTTAAAGAGAACATTCCAGGGCAGAATGCCACAAGGCAATGATTTGTGAAGAGTGTGGGAGTGGAGGAAGTGGTGGTCTAGACGACTCTTTCAGAAAATCTCTCTGAAAAGGAGAAAAAGAACTTGGGGGTAGGACGGGGACAAGGTCATGGGAAGGGCTATTTGCTAGATGAAGAATATTTGAACTCAGCACAGTGTTTCTCAACCTTTCTAAACTCATGCCCGCTTTGATAGACATAAACATCACTCTCCCCTGCAAGACTGGTGTTCTGGCACCCAAGACCTAACACCAGCCTTATTTGAGAGCCACATCTGCCGAGAGGATTTTGTCAGGATTTACTTCCTGTGTTGTATTTTTTAAACAGTAGGAAATTAATGAAACTAAGCAGGTAAGAAATGGTGTAGGCATTGCGGGTGATGATGAGGATGGATTTGAAAAGACAGCAAGAAAACCGAACTGAGCAGGGGTGAGGAGTGAGGGGCAGGGACGAGTCAGAGGGATCCCGGGGTTCTGGCATTGAGGACTGAGTAGATCACTGCACCAACTGGTGTGTGTCCTTTCTCTTTGTGAGTTCCCATCTCTACCTGCCTAGGTGACATTATACAGGTTTAAGACCAAATGACAGATGTGGTCATTGTTTAGAAACTTTTAAGAACTTTATAAATGTAGGACATCATTATTGATATTGTTATAAGGAAAAAATAGCACACCTCAATCTTTCCTTGTGCACTCTCTGTCTTTGTGAGTGAGTATAATTTTAAATGGTATGAGGGAACTAATGGGTATTACTCACATACCTTATTACAGGTGAGGAAATAGAGATGCAGAAACATTTAAAGAAAGCCAGCCCAAGATCAGCCTGACGGCCAGCGAATGCACACTCTTTCTAAGCACATATAAAACACTCACGAAAATGGACTGTATCCTAGGCCATAAAATACATCCCAATAAATGTCAAGGAGTCGGTATCCTACAGACCGTATTCACCCACCATAGTGCAATTAAGTTAGAAATCAATAACAGAAAGATGAGGTGTTTTTTAAAAAACCTATATTGAGATATATTTACAAAAATACTTCCAACTAACTCATGGATCAAAAAGAAATGATAATAGAAATTGTAAAATGCTTATAAATGAATGACCAAAGGAATATTAAATACCAAAAGTTGTAGCATATAGCCAGGACAACACCTAGAGAGAAATTTATCACCTTAAATGCTTATATTAAAAAACAAGAAGAGCTGAAAAGTAATGAATGAGCTAAGTATCCAATTTAGGAAGAACAGCAAACATCAGTAAATAAACCAGCCCAAAGCTGTGCAGTCAGAAGTAGTGGGGCCAGGATTTGGGCATAGCTATGGCCGGCTCAAATCCTTCACTCCCTTCACTCCACTGGTACCTTTCTCTGTGCCCAGAGCCTAGAAATTCTCTCTCTCACTGACAGTCAAAGAGATGAGGCTACAGAGTAACTCCCTGCATGAAAGGTTGGTGATAAATCCCACTCATTTGCTCAGCTATCCTTTTACTTGTCCATTAACAATCTAATGAGCATTTGCCATGTGCCAGGCATTGTGCTCGTAGCTACTTTAGTTGTATCTTTCCTTTGAGTGTTCAAAAACTAGCCTTTGGCGTGGGACCAAAGCTCACG
This sequence comes from Cacajao melanocephalus, assembly GCA_963573385.1. Taxonomy (NCBI): domain Eukaryota; kingdom Metazoa; phylum Chordata; class Mammalia; order Primates; family Pitheciidae; genus Cacajao; species Cacajao melanocephalus. The sequence continues at coordinate 10,110 of CAUYLG010019353.1, read as the reverse complement.
CTGCTGCTACTAATGCCCATGCCTCATCCCCACCTCCCAAGCTGCCAGAATCTTCTCTGCTGCTTGTCAGAACAGCTTCCTCATCAAAAATGACTGATTTCTCTCTTGTCTCTTTCAACAGGTAGACTGAAATTACCATGTGTCCAAATTAAAATTGTATACTTCAAGGATTATTTGAAGGACTATTCTTAGACCCTTTTAAGAAGATTTAAGAAAAGTGAGTGGATTTTTTTTTTACACTGCAGAGAGTATTCATGATTTTAGTTAATGTTATGGGTTCTTTTTTTCTGTACCTCTTAAATTTGCGTTAATAGGTAGACTTTATCTTCATTTATTTTACAGTAAAGATTTTTTTCCCTAAGAACAATGAGCAAAGAGTGCAGGATGACTGCTTGTCTTCCCTGCAAGTTTTTTGTATATTTCAAAGGCTTGTGGAATCTCGGTGATAAAAGAGTTTTAGAGGTGTGGACCATTCCGTACTGGATGCCAGGACACCCATAGCAGCATTTCTATAGATCCCTGGCCTGTTCTTGGAAACTTGCAGGGACTGGTACGGGAGTTGGTATCTCCCCACATTTAGGATTTTTTTAGAGTTCTCCCATAATCTGGACTTGAAATCCACTCCTCCTCACATCTTGTCAAGGCTGTTTCTTCTCTACTAGACACCCTAAAATGGGTGAATATAAATAGCATGTCCCTCCTCAAGATCTTTTCTTATTCTTTGCTCCTCCAATAATTTCTCCTAAGTTGGTTCCAAGAGCAGCTCCCACCCTGGTCATCTGGAATACAGACAGAGCATCTCCAATGTTCTTTGCCCAGTAGGTGGATGAGAATCAAAGCAGGATAAACCCAAAGAGCAGGCCTGGGGTCAGTCCCAGTTCTACTCTTGTTGTGTGTTTAGGAAAGTCACTTCATCATTCTGAGCTTAGCGAAAACAAGGAAGGTAGGAGGAGACAGTCACTAACGTGCCTCCCACCTCCATTTGGATGGCTTTGCTGACTCAGAGTAAAGAAGTTGCTGCTTCTGACTGTCTCAGGCACTGGACTGGGTCAGGGCTTGGGAATCCATGGAATCTGGGTCCAATCCCAGCCCTATCTCTTGCTGACTGTGTGGCCATAGACTACCATTTCTCATATCTGATCATCTGTTTCCTCACTTGTTAAATGAGGATGTCAATAAATGTTGCAAAGGATTGCATGAGGATGTACTGAGATAATGTACATAAAGCACCTAGTATATGATACTTAGAAAGTGTTCGAAATATGGCAGTTGCTAGTATTATTATCGGTAATGATGGAGCTACTTACCTTTAGCCAGAGGAGAAAATAGGAGGTGCTCAAGAGTCTCAGAAGAGAAAAGAGGCTGGGCCTGGTGGCTCATGCCTGTAATCCCAGCACTTTGAGAGGCCAAGGCAGGAGGATTCACGAAGTCAGGAGGTGGAGACCCCATCCTGGCCAACATAGTGAAACCTTGTCTTTACTAAAATATAAAAAATTAGCTGGGTGTGGTGGTGCGTGCCTGTGGTCCCAGCTACTCGGGAGACTGAGGCAGGAGAATTGCTTAAACCCGGGAGGCGGTGGTTGCAGTGAGCTGAGTTTGTGCCAGTGCACTCCAACCTGGCAACAGAGCGAGACCCCATCTCCAAAAAAAAAAAAAAAAAAAAAAAAGAAAAGAGTTGGGCATACTCATTAGGGATAGAGTAGTGTCCACATCTCATAAACTTTCATGCAAACATAAGCCCAACCCCAGCAAGTTCATGAGGTTAAAACTCTACTTCTCAATCAGACAAGGGCGATGGGTTGCTATGGAAACATACATTTTAAAGGGAAACTTTTGGAGTGGGTCTGAGAAGCTGCGTGAATCCTGCCAACCTCTCACTGATGCCATAGCCCCAGTCCCAAGGATTAGATCCCCCAGAATGAAGGTCCTGAAACACACAGCTGGGAAGGCCTGCAAATCATCAAATATTTATATTTGTTCAGAAGGCTGATGGTGAGTGTTAGATGAGAGATTAAGTGTGAAAGAGATTGATAAACTGTTATGTTTCCTACACATACATGTGCCTTTGTGTGATTCATATATTATGGACTGTGTCAATACTTTGCAAATCAGGAGAAAGGGGTGAACTCACATGAGCTGACTGTGTAATGAACCTGTAGAGTCCAGCCCCACTGATTTCTGAGTGAAATAGCATGTGTGTTTGCATGCATGCACATGTCTGTATGCACACGTCTGTGCATGGGTGTGCATGCACATGTGTGTGTGTGTGTGTATGTGTGTGAATCTTTGACCCTTTGGAAGTAGTCACCACTCTTTATATAGTGACTGGCTGCCTCTAAGGAGTATAACAGAGGAATGAAAACACAGGCTATGGTGTCAGTCATCCTAGCTCTATAACTTACTAGCTCTGTGGGCTTGGTCACGTTATTTGATAAGAGTGGTACAGTTTTTGCCTTCCTGGAGCTTAACGTCTGTGGATAGGGCTGCTCTGAGGAGTTGGGAGGATACAGCATGAAATGTACCCTCACACCAAGAAAGTGCTTAGGATAGGGAGAATCTTTCTCCCTTAGTTAATGGCTTTTTTTTTCCCCAGAGTTTAGGGAATGTTGTCTTAACCTGTTGGATAAAAGGAACCTCTGGAGTTATCTTTGGTTCCGTAAGACGATGCCACTGAAGACCGAGGTACCTCAGTGCCTAGAGAGACTGTGTGGCAAAACGCACCCTCTAGTCCTATTGAAAGGGCTCATTCCAGAGGTGTTCCCAACAGCTTGGCCATCCTTCTGAGGCTCTTCCCTCAGTCCGGGCCATAGGGCTGGCAATTATTAAATTCAGAAGAATTGGAAACTGTTACCACTTAAGACATAGAACAATGTTTTTGTTTTTTACATTGGAAATTAAATATAGCTAATACCCTGGCCTTTGTCCTCCAGACAGTAGCTGACTGTAGATACAGAGGTGTTGATCCAGGGCAATGTTGCTGTGGATGCCACAGGCTAGAAATGCCCCTTTCTGGGCTATTGAGACCCAGGAAAGACTGCATAATTGTGTGTCACAGGGTGTTTCAAGTTGTGGGTTGTAGTGCGGTAACAGGTCATGAAATTAATTTGGTGGCTCAAGATCAGCATTTATTAAAGTAAAAACAGAGTAACCTAGTAACCCATAGAGTAAGTAAAGGTATGGTACATTTGCACCCTGTATATTAATAAAGGTCTCATCTCCAAATATATATGGTAGAAAAAAGAAGAAACTCTATAAATCAGTAAGAAAAGACATTCAACCTAATAGAAAAATGGGCAAAAGACTCAGATACTTCATAAAAGAAGATGTCCAAATGGCAAAAAAAAGCAGATAACATTATTACTCTTCAGGAAATGACAAATTAAAACCACAGTGAAATACTATTATGTACCCATCAGAATGACTAAAACGAAAAATAGAGACTATCTAGAGCTGACAAAGATGTGAAACTACTGGAACTCACACACTGCTAGTTGAAATGTAATCGGTTTGATGACATTGGAAAACTGTTTGGCAATATCGACTAAAACTGAACATATACATACCTGCACGTTCACTCCTTGGTATATACCCCTGAGATATGCCACACAGATATCCACCAAAACACATGGCAATCAGCCCTGGAATGGATCAAGTGTAGCATATTCACATAGTGAAATATTCCACACGGCAATGCTGGTGAACCTCAGACACATGAAGTTGCAAAAAAGAAGCAGGCACAAAGAAACTTTATGACTGCACTTTAAAAAAGTACAAAACCAGGTAAAACTACTCGATGTTATCCAAAGTCTGGATGGTGGTTGCCCGTGAGGGAGGGGGTGGTAAATGGAAAGGAGTGCTGCAAAAGGGCTCTCTAGTCATATTCTGCCATTTGATTCAAAGGTAGGAGGGCAAGTTAAATGGATATTGTCAATTTGTAGAAATGCATCAAGCTATTCATTTATGATATGTACCCTCTGCTGTACTTAATTCATACTTCAATAAAAGTTTATCAAATGAGTGTAACAGAGGAGAAAATATAGCAGGTCATAAAGGTAAACATCAAGTGAAACTTCAGTTACATGTCCCTCTAAATATGTGTGTATAGACCAAGTTGAGGCATGAAATGCATTTCTTCTTTAAATTTTTTTTAATTTTTAATTTTTATGGGTTCATAGTAGGTGTATGTATTTATGGGGTACATGAGATATTTTGATACGGGCATATAACGCATACTAATCATATCAGGATAAATGGGGTATCTGTTACCTCAAATATTTACCATTTGCTTGTATTATAAATACTGAAATTATACTGTTTTAGTTATATTTAAATGTACAATAAATTATTGTTGACCATAATAACCTGTTGTGCTATCAAATACTAAATCTTATTCATTCTTTCTAACTATATTTTTGTAGCTATTAGCCATCCCCACTTCCTTACCGTCACTACCCTTCCCAGCCTCTGGTAACCATTCTTATATTCTCTATCTCCGTGAGTTCAACTGTTTTTAGTTCCCACAAATGAATGAGTACATGCAAAGCTTGTTTTTCTGTGCCTGGCTTATTTCACTTACCATAATATCCTTCAGTTCCATCCATACTGTTGCAAATGACAGGATCTCATTCTTTTTTACGACTGAATAGTACTCCATTGTGTATATGTTCCATATTTTCTTTATCCATCTGTTGATGGACACGTATACTGCTTTTGAATCTTGACTTTTATAAATAGTGCCACAGTAAACATGGGAGTGCAGATATCCTTTCAATATACTGATTTCCTTTATTTGGGTATAAATGTATTAATAGAATTGCTGGATCATATGGTAGTTTTATTATTAGTTTTTTAGGACCTCCAAACTGTTCTCCATAGTGGCTGTACTAATTTTCATTCCCACTAACAGTGTATGAGTGTTTCCTTTTCTCTACATCCTTGCCAGCATTCATTATTGCCTGCTTTTTGGATAAAAGCCATTTTAACTGGGATGAAATGATGTCTCACATAGTTTTGATTTGCTTTTCTCTGATAATCAATGATGTTGAGCGTTTTCTCCACATCCTTGCCAGCATTCATTATTGCCTGCTCTTTCGATAAAAGCTGTTTTAACTGGGATGAAACAATGTCTCATGTAGTCTTGATTTGCTTTTTTCTGATAATCAGTGATGTCGAGCACTTTTTCATCTACCTGTTTGCCATCTGTATTCTTCTTTTGACATTCTTCTATTCAGATCTTTTGCTCATTTTTAAATCAAATTTTTAGATTTTTCTCTGCTTAGTTGTTTACGTCCTTCTATATTCTGATTATTAATGCCTTGTCAGACGGATAGCTGGCAAACATTTTCTCCCATTCTGTGGGTTGTCTCTTCACTTCGTTGATACTATTTTGCTTTGCTGTGCAGCTTTTCAACTTGATGTGATCCAATTTTTCCATTTGTCCTTTGATTGTGCTTGTTTTACTTGGAAAATCTTTGCCTAGTCCAATGTCCTGGAGAGTTTCTCTGATGTTTTCTTTTAGTAGTTTCAGGTCTTAGATTTAAGTCATTAATCCATTTTGATTTGATGTTTGTACATGGTGAGATAGGGATCTAGTTTCATTCTTCTGCATATGGATATCTCGTTTCCCAGTATCATTTATTGAAGAGAGTGTCCTTTCCCCAATGTGTGTTCTTGGTACTTTGTTGAAAATGAGTTCACTGTAGGTGTGCAGATTTGTTTCTGAGTTCTCTATTCTGTTTCATTGGTCTATGTGTCTGTTTTTATACCAGTACCATGCTGTTTTGGTTACTATAGCTCTGTAGTATAATTTGAAGTCAGGTAATTTGATTCCTCCAGATGTGTTCTTTTTGCTTTGGATAGCTTTGCCTATTCTGGGTCTTTTGTGGCTCCATATAAATTTTAGGATTTTTTTTTTCTAGTACTGCAAAAAATGTCATTGGTATTTTAATAGGAATTGCATTGAATCTGTGGATTCCTTTTGGCAGCATCGGTATTTTAACAATATTGATTCTTCCAATCCATGAACATGAAATATCTTTCCATTTTCTTAGTGTCTTCTTCAATTTCTTGCATCCATTTTTTATAGTTTTTATTGTAGAGATCTTTTACTTTTTTGGTTAATTTTATTCCTAGGTATTTAATTTTATTTATAGCTGTTAAAATTGGGATTCCTTTCTTGATTTTTTTTTCTGATTGTTTGCTGTTGGCATATAGAAATCCTACTGATTTTTGTACATTGATTTTGTATCCTGCAACTTTACTGAATTTATCAGTTCTAAAAAATTTTGGATGAAATCTTTAGCTTTTTCCAAATGTAAGGTCACATTATCTGCAAACAAGGATAATTTGACTTCTTCCTTTCCAATTTGGATGCCCTTAATTTCTTTCTTTTGTCTGATTGCTCTAGTTCCAGTAGTATGTTAAATAACAGTGGTGAAAGTGGATATCATTGTCATATGCCAGATCTTAGAGGAAATGCTTTCCATTTTTCCCCACTCAGTATGATTCCAGCTGTGGATCTGTTACATATGGCTTTTATTGCGTTGAGGTATGTTCTTTCTATACCAAGTTTTTTTTAAAGCTTTTATCATGAAAGAATTTTTTCAAATGCTTTCTCAGCATTAATTGAAATGATTATATGATTTTCTTCCTCCATTCTGTTAATATGATATATCACATTGATTGATTTTTGTATGTTGAACTACCCTTGCATCCAGGGATAAATCCCACTTGGTCATGATGAGTGATCTTTTTAATGAGTTGTTGAATTCAGTTTGCTAGTGTTTTGTTGAGGATTGTTGCATTGATGTTCATCAAGGATATTGGCCTATAGTTGTTTTTTTTTGTTTGCTTGTTTGATGCATCTTTGTCTGGTTTGGGTATCAGGGTAATATTGGCCTCAAAGAATGAGTCTGGAAGTATTTCCTTCTCCTCTATTTTTCAGAAGAGTTTGAGTAGGATTGGTATTAGTTCTTTATTAAATGTTTGGTGAAATTTATCAGTGATGCCATCAAGTCCCAGGCTATTCTCTGCTGGGAGACTTTTTATTATGCCTTCAATCTCATTACTTGTTATTAGTCTGTTCAGGTTTTGGATTTCTTCATGGTTTAATCTTAGTAGGAAATATGTGTCTAGGAATTTATCCGTTTCTTCTAGGTTTTACAGTTTATCAGCATATAGATACTCGTAGTAGTCTCTATGGATCCTTTGAATTTGTGCAGTGTCAATTGTAATATCTCCTTTTTCTTTTCTGATTTTATTTGGGTCTTCTCAGTTTCTTAGTCTTCAGATGTATTTCTTAATGTTGACTCACAGTCAGAAAATCAAAGCCACTGATTTAATCAACCCCTTCCATTTTTAGGTAAGGAATCTGAGGCCCAGAGAAGAAGGGAATTAGGAGCAGAGGTGGGAGGAAGACAGAGCTAGGAAGAAATCGCTAGGTCTCCTGCTGCTGATGATTCTGTGTTGAGCCTTTTTCACTGCCTGGAATGGTGCATTCACATTAATAGGCTCTGTCTGGCACCTTAATCTCAGGGAGGCAGCCTGGTACTTTTGGTCCAAGGGGAAAGATTGTTTTTCCACCCACAGACAGTAGAGTTGGAGGCCCAGCCACCTCTGCAGGGGCCTGGCTCCAGCTCCCCAGATCCCCTCCCTCTTCCTTTCTGCCTCCTCTGTCTAAATCAGCTTCCCTCAGAGCAGCGGAAACGCCACTGCTCTAACTCCTGTTTTCATTTGTGGAAGACGACTGTCATGCCAAAGCTGTTTGATGGTTGTAGAAGTTAGAAAACTGTGAAGAAAATACATTTGGAGAATAAGATCTGACAACGAAGGCCTCAATTCTGGCTTGGCACTTTTATTTTATTACAAAATTGTGAGTCCATTAAGCAGACTTTTTCTGTGGGGGTCAGAGGGTGCTTACCAGGCTTCAAGATACAAGAACAACAAGATGCCACCCTGTTTCTGCCAGGCACAGCAGCCCAGAAAAGGGAAATATGTGGATTGTAAAAGGCTTAGTCTGAGCCTCACACAGCACCTGGAAGCATCTTAAATAGGAGGGTAAATAATATCAATGGCTTGCTGACTATTTTGACTATGACCCACAGCACCAAATACATGGGATATCTTAACTCAAGACATCCCCACCCACTCAGGTAAATACTTGAGGCTTAGGACCAACCAGCCCAGACCACCAAAGTAAGGACATCTAGCCCAACCTTGGGGTTAGGGAGCCTGCAGGGAAGGGGGTGGTATTATAACCAGGGGCGTGGGGGCATCCCAAAGAAGCTCCCAGTTCCCAGATCCAAAGAGGTTCTTGGCCTCTCTTACCCCAAAGAATGGGGAAAGGGGTCCCAGAGCTGCAGTGAGCTTACCGTCTTAATAAATATCATGGAGCCAAAGAGTTTTGTGGAAAGCCATTTATTAAATAGAGAAAGAAAGAGAGAGAGAAAGACAGCTCCCATGCTGCCATGGGAGGGGATCCAGAGAAGGAATCTGTATAGGGAGGAAGCAGCAGGATTTTAACCCTAGAGTTATTCTCTCCCCATTTGTGTTCTCGTCCAATGAGAAGAGTTCTTTCAAACTTCTCTGGCGTGATTGATCTTTGACTCTGATACCGGAGTGGCTGCTTGGTCCACAACAGAGCCCCCTCCTCCCAGAGCTTTCAGTGGGCTTTTTGGACAAAGAAGCCCATCTGGATTTCTCTTCCTAGCCCGCATATGAGAAACCCAGACAAAGAACTTTACATTCCCAAATGGAGGGGTGGAACTGGGAAACTCCTGCCTTTGAAACTACACCCCTTGTGGACTCAGGAAGAGAAGTTTCTCTTTAACACAGTCCCTCAGTCCCCCGTCTGAATAGGAAAGTCCAACTGCTATTGGGACATGGGTGTTGATTGCTCTTTAACTACTTCCTGCTGAACTGGGACGTACAAAGGGCCCTGCAGTTGAAGTTTCTTCCAGAGGGGAGTCTTCCGGGGTGCAGGTTGATCCAGAGGTCCACGATAGAACTCATGAGCCAAGGACACCCAGGGTTTCATTTGCAGGACCATTTGTTGCCTTATGGCCTCAATTCTAGAAAAAACAAATTTCACAAGAGGGTTAAAGATGAGAGGCCCACAGGCCAGCAATAATAGAATGGTTATAAACGGGCCTAGAAGAGGGTAAAGCCAGGACAGTCTATTGTTAATCAAGCTCCACGATCCTGTTTCTTGAAGGTCTTTAGCCCTGCATTTGATTTGGTCCCTGAGTTCTTTAACTTTGTTTAAGACAATACCCAATTGGTTTACAAAGTAGTAGCATTCTTTTCCTAAAAAGAGACAGATTCCTCCTCTCTTTGCTGTTAGCAGATCCAGGGCCCTTCTATTTTGAAGAGCCATGGCAGCTAAAGAGTTAAGCAGCTTCTGCAGAGAGAATTAGCAACCTTTTCCATGTTATTATTTAACTCCTGAGATAGCTTATAGTAAAACCGAGCAGAGGTAGTAGCTTCTCCAATGCCAGTACCAAGTCCTCCTATTATTCCCCCTCACCGCACAACTATGAAAGGAATAATTGGAGTTCGAGTATGGCATGGCCTTGGCAAGAGAAGACTTAGCACCTGAGAGTCGCTCTAAATTGTTATGGGGGGCAGGCACTAGGAAGGAGAGGAGGAGAGCTATTAGGCTAATCCATAGGGGCAACCACGTAGAGTCGAGTGGCAAATAATAAAGTTAAGAGTGATAGTCCTGATAATGCCAAGATGTAAGTTAGACTCATGAGTGGTTACTTTCCTGGGGATCTTGTTGGAAGGGCAAACGTAGATCCTCTAAAGGTTCACAGGTGTATGAAGGGTTGTCTCCTGGAACTTCAGGCTGTGGAGTAGAGGGCCTGTGATTTTCTTCAGGATGGTCCGAGGCTTCAGCCAAGTGTGATGAATCCAAGAGTCAATTCCCACCACCTTAACTGCCGTTGAGGTAGAGAGAATAATCAAAAATCATCCTTCCCAAGATGGGCCTAGAGAGGGAGAGTCTGAGGGGAGAGACTTAACAAGCACCAAGTCTCCAGGGCAGAACAACTCTTTCCCTTTTTCCCTTCAGGTAAGGTCCTAAGGGCCTCTTGGTAGTTAGCCAAGGAGTTT
>CAUYLG010019352.1:0-42390 GCA_963573385.1 Cacajao melanocephalus | reverse complement strand
TTCAGATTGGGTCTGAGTGGACGTCCGGCTTGTTGGTGATGAAGTTTTTTCTGTTTCTTAGTTTTCCTTCCGCAGACGCCCTTTCCCCGCAGAGCTAGGCTTTCCCGGGTTCAGCTGTGCTTACTGTGAAACTCTCAGTCCTCAGTGCTTCCAATTGCTGTTCTTGTGGGGATGGGACCAGCCGAGCCCGACTCAAAGGGCACCCAGTCGCGTATACTCTGCACTGAGAAGCGCCACGCCGTGCTGGGGCACCGGCAAAACAGCTGCGCCGGCCAAAAGAGTCGCGCTGGCAACCTGAGTGGCTCCTCCATTGGGTAGCTCCCAGTCTGTGGGCAACAGAAATTCGTCTGAAATTGCGGTGTCCACACGCTCTCTGTGCTTTCATTGGGAGCTACAATCCTGAGCTGTTGTTAATCAGCCATCTTGGATCTCTCTCCGCTCAGTGATGAAGTTTTTTCTGTTTCTTAGTTTTCCTTTGGTGGATGCCCCTTCCCTACAGAGCTGGACCTTCCCGGTTCGGCTGTGATTGCTGTGAAACTCTCGGTCCTCAGCGTTTCCAATTGCTGTTCTCCTTGTGGGGATGGGACCAGCCGAGCCTGACTCAAAGGGCACCCCATCCCATAGACTCTGCACCGAGAAGCGCCATGCTGGGGCGCCGGCAAAACAGCCGTGCCGGCCAAAAAAAGTCGTGCTGGTGACCCGTGTGGCTCCTCTTCTGGGAATCTCCCGGTCTGTGAGCAACAAAAATTCATCTGAAAGTGCGGCGTCCACTCGCTCTTTGCGCTTTCACTGGGAGCTACAATCCTGAGCTGTTGTTAATCGGCCATCTTGGATCTCTCTCCGCTAGCAATTTTAACTGTCTTGACAATATGATCAAGTATGATATAGTCAACCTATACAGGCCATTAAAGTCTACAATTTGACCAACAGGTTATGAAAGAACATAAAAGATAATCACAGTTTAACTGCAAATTTAAAAGGCAATCATAGAACATTACAGATACATATAAACAAGAATACTACATGTTCCTATACTAAAGAGTTATCAATGGGTGACAGATGACAGATAAAATGAATATTTTCTTTCTGCTTTTCTGCATTTCTCAATTTCTGCAATGAAATATATTAACTTTTTTAAGTGCTTTAAAAAATACACAGATGTTAACAGTAGAAGGAATGCACAAAATTAAAACAGTGGATATGTGGAATTATGTGATTTTCTTTTTCTTCTGAACTTTCTCTTCGAATTACTTTAAGATAAAATTCACCATTTTCAAGTGTATAATTCAATGGTTTTTAGTATATTCCCAATGTTGTGAAGTCATCTTTGGTTAAGTTACATCTATTATTAAAAACAAAATAAAAACACAGAGCTCAAGGAAAAATTTTAAAATCATTAACTCAAAACATTTCAAGGAGCCAACATCTTAAAAATACCACAAAATGCTCATAGGCCTACATACAAAATGAGCCAATATTATCTTTCAATTTTTTCAAATAACCTGATAAACTGATATAGATATTATTCTATCAGTTCAAACATCAACAGGTAGTGGGGGAAAATGACAACTAGGATAGTCAAAGTATATCCTATCTATGTAAATGTTGGCTATTTTTCCCTATTTTTCCCCCAACTGGACTGCTCCCTCAATCTTGGCTCCAATTCTATCCTTCAAAAATCTGTCCTAATGCCTCCCTTTTCAAAATAAAGCAATAATAAATCTCTAACCAAAGGCAAACTCTCCTATACCCTTAAACTTCTATGGCTCTTAACTTTTGTATGATTCTACTGACTCACATTTTTATGTGGTTTATCTTGTCATATACACCAGAAGCTCCTTTAAGAGAGAAAATATGGCAATACACAGCATGCCTCTTTGATACAAATAAGTCACTCAAGTAACTACTCAGTAAATATTGCTTATGAACCAAGATTATTAGATAAAGGTTTTCCAACAAAGTACAAAAACTTTCATTAAAAAAAAATCTGTTATAGATTCTCAGTTGATATCAACGCGTAAGTTGTAAACCAAGAGTTGTAATGTGGGAGCCAAATTTATTCTGAGTTTAGATCTCAAAAATAAGGATTTAGCTAATAAGGAATAGCTTGAAGTTTTTAAGTCAGGAATATTAAAGAAAGGTTGGTTTTAGCTGTCTATGATTTGCAAATGACGCTGTTAGATTCGGCCTATAATCTATAAAATAAATCAACATATTACTTACTTAAAAAGTGACTATGTGTTAGCCACTACAACTACATAGATGAAAGATTTAATATCTGCACTCAACACATCTATTCAAATATAGTTAATTAAACAATGTTCAAGGCTCAGTGGGAAAACTGAGTACAGATATTAATACTTGAAAGTAAGGATATTAACACCTACTTTTCTTTAGCCTCAGTTGAAGTCTTATCACTAGGAAGAGAAAAAAGAAAAGCTGAATTTCACAAAGGGATTAATTAGAAAAGCTAGTAAGTAATATAAATCTAGAGATTAAATATTTCCTCTAAAAATCAAAATGAGATGACTATTCCATTTTTTTTTAATTTGGAAAAATGCCACAGAGATTTTAAATCAACTCTCTGTCCTTGATCACCAGACATTATCCCACTAAGTATACGTTCAAAGAGTTATTCTTTAAACTAAAATTCTAATGTCAAAAGAAAATTTTTAAATTGCTACAGTTCTCCTAATGGACCTACGAGGTTTTCTCATAAGTGAAAAATGTTTGTCTACAGTTCTTCACTTAAGATTATTACTATTACATATGTAAAGGTAAGATTCAGTGTTTCTTCATATAATGATGACGTTACCAACCTGCAAAAGAAAAGGTATGCTCTGCATTATTTTATCCTCTATCTAGACCCACCTCTACTCCATAGCAGCAGTTTGCAAGCTAGATATACTATACTTCTACTTAACAGGAGATACATAAACAAGAAAACCAACTCTATAAAGTGTCAAATTTGCAAATGTTGCACCACGTTTTAACTGTGAACTATTACAACATACACAACTTCCAAACAGCCACCAACTGACCAACAGGTAAAATATTGCAGTCAGTAGATAAAATATTCTACCTCCCAATAAGGTGTATTTCACAGCTAGTTCAATTAACCTAATTCAGCACCAAAATAAAAATACCAAACATTAAAATATAATTAACAGAACTGTATACTACCTAAAAAGTCCAGCATCAACTCAATTTTCTCGATTAAGGATAGCTAATCCACTACCCTGCAATTCACCTTCTTAAAACAAGTAATAGAGAAATACAACAAAGTTGCACTATACAATATTCATAACTTTGGTTCTAAAGTCAGCCTATATGAGGTGAAAATACTATATAGTCATTTAAGAACAGGACTGTCATTGAAGATTACTAATCTTACACATGGTAAAGGCACAGTATGTTTCTTCATGTATAATAATGATGTTACCAACCTACAGTCAAAATCATCCTTAACAGTATCTTCAAATGGACTATAGGCAGGGTGTTCATGGGATAAAACACAAAAGAAAACCGAGACTGAATTAAAGAATGAGGACAATTATGTTTTACTCACTCAAGTACTTACATTGATTATGATTTAATAATTGCATTATTATGATCCTCTGTCCCAACTTCCTTTTCAAAATTCAGAGCACCATATGTTAAATGCTTATATGATACTCCACTATAGCATATAAGCCAGAAAACAAAACTATACTGGAGTAATAAGTAACCACCAGAAGCATCTTTTGTAGATGCTTTTCTTTCGTAGCACTATCAATTGAAGGTAACTTCCCTAGTGTTCCACTCCAACACTATCACCTACCAGTTCTCAACTTTTAGTTTCTGTCTTAAAAAAGACACAAGATGACATAAATCCCATTATACCACTGAGTTAAATTTTAAAATGTATGCATATAAGAGAAAATATAACATATGATCATTATAGATATCTGTGCTAGTGTTTTCTTAAATTCGTTCAGAGTTGATTAACCGTTTAAAACTTAAACCATAGTTTCATTTTAGTAAAAAAACTGTATCTTACCCACTACCATAAGCGTGAATTCAAAACCTCTCTTCACTGATTTTCTGTATACTTGATTTGGGAGATTGGCAAATCCCACATATCCTTCAAGGTTCTTCTGTTGCTGACCAAAACAAAAAGGGCCAAGTTATTCATGTATCAACAATGCTATTCTGTCACACACTTCAAAATCCCTCCACTAACCTATTTTAGAAAATTATACAAACAAACTACTTCTATGGCATTATCAATAAAACTATCAATTAATTCCTAAATGGACAAAATTATTTAAGCATGAGTTGACTGACAATATAATGGTTAATTATAAAAATCCAAGGGAATAAAACAGACATTAAAGAAAGCTGCCTCAGAGCAAAGATTTCAATTGACAGTTAAGTTAGTGACAAGATGATTGACCAACCAACTAAAAAACCAAAATAACAAAAAACTTTTCACAATAAAAAAATTCAAATCCCCTTAATATCATATTAAGAATCCGTTTTAATTATCTCCTTTGATCACACTAATTACCACAGGTATGAGATTCTTGAAATTTGTCTTCTTCATGAAATCAAAATGTTGAATTTAGAGCAATTTTTTAAAAAAAATTCTTGAAGGCTCTTGTGATCAGTGTCAACCAGCTACAATATCTTTCAAGCTGTTATGCCAGGTCAATTATGTCACTTCAAGGTTTTACAAGATCTTTACCTTCAGGCTTATCCAGGTTTTAAAGTAAATTATAACTTCATTTTCTATTGGTTTTTGATTCTCAGATGACCTCAACAATAGTTTCATGAGTAATTCAAAGAAATCTACTTCCAAATTGGTGTAGTAAATAAGTCTGATTTTTAACTTACCCATGGGTGAGAAACAGTGTCCCTTGTTAAAACTATCTGAATAAGTAGTCTTATTGGTTAATTTTACTTTAGAGGTAGTCTTATTTCAACATTAAACAATAATAGCAAAAAGGGGCACACACTCTCTTAAAAGTTTCTGTCACATTTAAATTCTCATTTAAAAAACACTCATAAGATCAAAGCATCAATTCAGTATACTTGGATTTAACAAAGAACAGAAGTCTACAATGTTAACTAGTAATGTAGCTAAATATTCCATCCATAATCTTTTGCCCTTTTTCATTCATAAAAACTCTTAAGCCAAATTTAAAAAGCTAAGCCCATTAAAATGAAAAGCTAACTGTAAACAATGATTAGGAGACTAAACAGAATCCATTATTTTTAAGTCAAATATATGAAAGTCTACTATGAGTAAAGTTAGAAATACATATTAAACCTAAGGTTTCCTTGGCTCATATTTCATTCAATTTTAAGTTAAATTTAAGTTAACTGAGACTGAAAAAAATCTCTGTATAAATTACGTAGTATACTCACAGCTACTTTGTAAAGAACACATTTCCATCATTCCAGTGTTCCAGATTCCAACAGAAGAAATCCACAGAGGAACAGTAAACAAAGAATTCCAAGAATTGTAATGATATATTCAGTCCAAACAGGAGGGGCAAATCCGTTGAAACACAGCAAAAGACAGAGAAGGAAGAAAAGTTACTTACATGTAACTCAACAAATTACAAAGAAATTAAAGGTAGACTTTTTTCTAAACATGTCAAAGTTATATTTTTTGTGTGGGATATAATGTCCAGTGAATTTAAATCCATTTTTAGCAACTGTTCTGATTAATATAAAAAAAGGAAAAGGCCCATTATTGCACCCTGCATATGAAGTCTTACAGAAACAGTGGAAAAGATAAAAAAGTATAAAGTTCCAGGAAGGTATATAGGAACTAAGTTTTAAATTACAAGAAGAAAAAAATGTAAATTTCATACAATTTTGCTTTGTCAGTCACTGGACTAAGAAGCCCAGATCAGACAAATGCAAATGTCTTTTATAAAATCTTTTTATACAATGCTGTATTTCAAGTTCTATTAATTAAACTGAAGCCCAGAATTTAAAGAACCGTAGACATGTAGACATAGGAAAAGGAAGGAAGCTAAAGATGACAAGCAGAAAACATGAAAAGAGGAGACAAAGGTGAAATATGAAAACTGAAAGGCAACTAATGAAGCATAGAAAATAAAATAGATAATCCTTGGCCAAAGTGTGAAAAGTGTGTATTTTTTAACTGATACAAATGTATGAGTTATATCACAACCCACTTCAAACAATCTGAGTCAGTTTTATAGTTAAAAGTAAAAGCCCAAGTCTCAATAATGGCCTACAGTGGTTCTCTACCTTAGTAGCATCTTAGAATCACTTGGGGGAGCTTTTACAAAATCCTAATGCTCCAGCTGCATCTCCAAATCAACTAAATCAATCTCTGCGAGTGAGACCCATCCATCAGTATTTTTTAAACCTCCTCAAGGAGTTCCAACATGCACCAATGCTGAAAGCTACTAGCCAACAAAGCCCAGCAAGATCTGGCTCTACTCTTACTTCTGGCCTCATCTCCTGCTACTCTTCATCCTCTTGCTCACTACTCTTCCTCCAACACTGAATCCCTAACTACTCCCCAAACATACAGGGCATACTTTCACTTCACGGCTTTTGCACTTGTTGCTTTCCCTATCTAGAATTGATTATTTTTATTACTTAAATGTCACCTTCAAAAAGGCCTGCTCTGATCACCTTATTTAAAATTACGACTCCACTCCTCGCCTTAGCAGTTTGCTGCTTGCAGTATGCCTCTCCTTAGCTCTTACCACCATCCAACATACATTTTACCCATCTTGTTTACTGTGACCTCCACCCTGCCCGCAATGTAAGCTCCACCAAGGCAGAGACTGAATGAATTATATAAATTGTGCATCAAAGAAAATGTATTCAGAGAGAATAGAGTATTTTAAACTGCACCTTCAAGGAACCCATCAGATAAAAGGCATAACAAAAATGCCTCAGAATCTGTCCTTATTTCTTACTCACTGCTTTATCCACAGCAACGAGAAGAGTCTTTGGCACACACTACTATTTTAGCATTGAGAAAAGCAAGAAAGTATTCCAGGCAAAGGGGTAGGCCCTAAATTGGGGATAAACATGATATTTCTAAGAATAAAAAGAAGGTTTGTGAACTATAATGAAGGGAAGTAGTGGACAAGAGGATGAGTGACAGGAAACGAGGTCAGGGAGGCAGGCAGGGGCCAGATCATGTGGGACTCAGCCAAAGTAGGAAGTTTGGATGTTATTTT
Organism: Cacajao melanocephalus; assembly: GCA_963573385.1. Classification (NCBI taxonomy): domain Eukaryota; kingdom Metazoa; phylum Chordata; class Mammalia; order Primates; family Pitheciidae; genus Cacajao; species Cacajao melanocephalus. Next base: position 35,173 of record CAUYLG010019352.1, on the reverse strand, counting down.
AGGCATGATGGGAAGCCACTAGAGGGTTTTTCACAAGCAAGTGACCTGATTACTACTTTAAAGATAGCTGTCGGTCATCCAGAGTGGCTCATGCCTGTAATTCCAAGACTCTGGGAGGCTAAGACGAGAGGACTGCTTGAGCCCAGCACGTCGAGGCCTCAGTGAGCTGTGATTATGCCACTACACTCCAACCTGAGCAACACAGTGAGAAATTTCATGGTTGGTTGGTGCTGAAAAATTAGATTTAGTACTCATCAAGATACAGATACTATTGAAAAAGGATTGGATTCCCGAAGACAGACTACAGACAAAAAGAAGGGGGTTGAGACAAAGCCCTGGAGCACTCCAACATTGAGGTTAGGCAGAGAAAGATCAGCCAGTGGAGATAGAAAGAAAACCAAGACCATCTCAGGGATGAAGGATTCATGTAACTATGTCGAATGCTACAGACAAAAATGTCATAACAGACATGCTGATAAAATTTGGAAACAAGGTCACTCGTAACTTCAAAAACAAGAGCAGTCTCAGTAACATGGTGTCAAAGAAGAGTAACTAGGATGACTTTCAGTAGACAATTATTTGCATGTAACTATTATAATAAACAACTTTAATGTTTTTTAATAAACTTAAACATTTTGTCAGGTCCCCCCCTCACATATGACTGATTTCCCAGAGGGACAGAACCATGTCATAGCCATCTCTATGTCCTTAGCAAAGTGCTGACACACAGTAGGTATTTAAAAAATCTTAATGACTACTCTTTCAGGAAAACATCTTCTGAGGAAGAAACTGTACAAAGACAAAAGATTGGTTTGGCTCTGCTAAGAAACATATTATCTCAAAATTCATATAAAAGTGTCCTATCAGATACAAAAATATGTCTCTGAAGCTACCTGGCACAAAAATACTATTTAGAAAATATACTAATAACTTGGCTAGTCATGGTGGCTCACGCCTGTAATTCCAGCACTTTGGGAGGCCAAGGCAGGCGGACCTCTTGAGGTCAGGAGTTCGAGACCAGCCTGGTCAACATGGTAAAACCCTATCTCTACTAAAAATACAAAAATTAGCCGGGCGTGCTGTTGCGCACCTTTAGTTCCAGCTACTCTGGAAGCTGAGGAAGGAGAATTGCTTGAACCTGGAAGGCAAAGATTGCAGTGAGCCAAGACAGCACCACTGCACTCCAGCCTGGGCAACAGAGCAAGACTCTGTCTCAAAAAATAAATAAATAAATAATCTAATACTGGTTGATTAAAACATACAGACTTCTCCTATCTCCTAAGAATGTTTCCATATCCTAAATTCTAAAATCAACTATAGTCTGTATTTCAGAAGACTTAACCACCCACTGATTCTTTGCCTGCACAAATGTTCACAGTGCCAGTGAAAAATATCTCTGGATAAGGAAACATTATTTATAGATGTGGATGACACAATTGTGGCATCTATAAGCATGTATAAATAAAAGGATATTCACCCAAAAATACCCCCATGTCTTTAAAGTATTCGTTGACTTCAAACATTAGTCATATAAGGAGAAACACTTATCAAATAATCTTTTCTAAAAGCCTATCTGCTAGATATGCTTTACAAAATCTTTAGTTGTTAAAATCTACATGTTAAAATGCATAGCTAAGAAAAATCAAACTACAGTAACTCCACTGCTTGATGGAAAAATCAACTTAAATACAGTATCCCGTAACTTTAGTTCTAACCTTCCTTCTAAGGTTAAGTAAGTTCAGCACAAATATATTCAAAGAATGGCATGCTTCAAACAAATTCTAATAGATAGCTTATTGAAACTCTTTAAAAATTCTTCATGTTCTCTTGCCATCTGTTCTTATTCTAAAGAATAAAGTTACCCAAATCTTGCAATCTAAAATCCCATTACCATTTTTAAAGCTCTGAATGCCAATTTTCAACAATTTTTCCAATAGATAAAAATTTTCCAATAGAAAAAAAAGCAGCAACTTATTTTGGTATGTTTTTGGTAACAACAAAAATTTGATTTTTGGTAACAACAAAAAATTGACCAAGGGGAGTTATAACAGAATGGAAGCCTGATAAAAATCAAATTTGAGAAAAACACAATCCTAGAATGAACTACAAACTTTCAGCTTCCCATTATCATTACAAAATGTGATGTTTAATAAAAAACTAAAATGATTATAAATTATAATGTACACCCCAAATTACCTTAATATGCCCAAATTCGATTTCTCCCTTTAGTATGTGCAACTTAAACATCAGGCTACAAAAATCCAAGGTTTACATTAATAATTTTATATTTCAAAAATAACCCTTATCTTTTCTAAATAACTTCAAGTTCAATCCGACTCCCTTTGGATTTTAAAATATATATATTAATATACACATACTCACATATATATAGCATATTGTTTTATACACTGATGAAAATATTTGTTTCTCCTAAAGGGTAATTCTAAATATGAAAAACAAATACAGACTACAAAAGAAAAAGATATTAATGCAGAAGTTTACTTCTCAACTCCTTGATACTCCTAACAAAAGCCTTGTATCATACACAGATTTAAGTGTCTGGTACTTGCTTAGTCAAATTCCTGCCATCTCTCACACAGCCTAAGGAAAAAGTAAAAGAACTTCATTTGCCATTTAAATGTTTTAAATATTTTAAGTACAACTGGTCTAAAAATGCCCAGATTCTAGATTTAATGTAATACGAAAACTAAAATATTGTAAGATTACATAGGCATATCCTAAAGATCAGTTTTTATGTTCCTCATCCCTCAACTATTTTAAAGGTTCATGACCTATTTGGCATGCCCCCAGCTCTCTTCTTTTTACTGATATGAACAACTGGGTACTGACATAACCAACTTTTATTTTATTAATCCTATTCTGGATTCTCAGTTAATCTGTTGAGAAGATTCTAATATTTAACTCTATGAATACATGTAAGAATGAGATAACTTAAAATTTAAATCAATTTTTCTTTGCTCTGAACTTAGAATTCAGATAACTTTCTAAATATACTGATATACTGACCTTATTCCCTCAACTCATTCATTCAACGTACTTAAAATATGCCAAGCATATATGTGCGTGCTAGTAATTAGGAATATAAAAGCTAATAAAAACAAGGTCTCTGCTCAAGAAGCTAAGAATCTAACAGGGAGGTGAAGTGAGCCAGACAACAATTAAAATAATTCAGTGATAAATGCTATGATACAGGAAACCACAGAAGGATCTGTGAAAGCAAACAAGGAAGGGTTTTTCATCCTATCCTGGGATCAGATCCTTTAGATCCTAAAGGACTAGAAGACCCTAATTTGATGAGAGATGAGGGTGGGTGCTGGAGAATATGGGTCTCAGGCAGATGAGTTATTAACTGCAAAGACTCAAGAGAGTATGGTACCTTATGGGAACTACAACAGTTCAATACACTCATTTTTAGGATCAAGGAACTATAGCTTAGGAGACTTAAGCAAAAGCCAGATGATGAAGGACTATGTTGGCCATACTTAGAAACTTAGACTTCATCTTGAAAGCTTAGGAAGAACATTAAAGACATGAAGAAGAAGAATGCACAATCACATCAATTTACATGCAGAGTCACCTTCATACTTTAGAAAGTTACTACTGACAAGAACATTAATGATGAACTGGAGGAGAAAATGGTAGTAATCCCAAGAGTTGCTCCAGTTGCCCAGGGGAAAAATAAAGACTTGAACCAAGACAGAGGCAGTAGGGATAAAGAGAAATATAGGTTAGAACTCTACTATCCATTAATGTAGCCACTAGCTACATGCGGCTACTGAGTACTTGAAATGTAGCTAAGTCTGAATTAAGATGTGCTACACGTGTAAAATACCACAGTTTGAAGACTTCATATGAGAATAAGAATGAAAAATATCTTATTAATAATTTTATACTAATTGCATGTTGAAATAAAATTTTAGATATACCAGTTATATAAAATATACAACTAAAGTTAGTTTTACCTTTTTATTTTTTAAATGTGGCTATTATGAAAGCTTAATTACATATGCAGCTTGCATCAAATTGCTATTGGACAATGCTAGGTTAGACATTAAAGAGATGAAATGACAGATCTCTGTAACTAACTTGTAGAAAAGTGATATAATTCAGATTCCTTAATTTAGGTTTCAGAAATTAGATAAATGGTGAGTACCAACTGTTAAAAGTAGAAATCATCTCAGTTAAGGTGCCAACTGGACTTTGGGAAAACAGATGTCTAGTAGGCAATTATATATATAAAGGTTAGAAATGCTACAAACATCTGGGTTAGACAGGTGTTAACAGTTTAAGTAATCAACATTTAAATGCTATCAAGGCCATGGATATGAATTCAAATACAGCATACAGAGTAGGAAGCAGGCCAAGAAGGAACACCAACATCCCATCATAATCACCTAAACAAACCTAAGAAAAGAATAATCAAAGAGTTCACAGCAGCATTTCAAAGGATGTCAACTGCAGCAGCCCCCTGAAGAAGTGGTTAACTATATCAAATGCTCTGGAGTGGTCAATCTAAGGATACAGAAAAACCTACTTATTGTTATTGGGAATCACTGTCAAAGCTATATCAATGGAAAGATAGGGGAAGAAGGCAGACTGGAAATAAATAAGCAGAAAAAAACTACAGGAAGTTAGTATAAGCAATTATCTTTTAATGCTTACCTTTGAAGAGAATAAAGTAGAAGCCAGAAAATACAAGGTCAAGAAAGAGCTTTAAGCACTTTTAAATAAAAGGCAGATAGTTATATTTGTGTAATGCTAACAGAAAAAACCAAGTAGTAGACGAGCAGCTGAAGAGAGGAAGTTAAGTAAGAACACCGATAACATTTATGGAATGAAGGACAGGATTTTCCCTAAGCACCAGAGATAAAACAACTTGCCAATCCCCAAAAAGGAGAAGAGAAGTAGGGGATTGTAAGAGGTAAAGATGTGAAACGACAACCATAAGAATAGAGAGAGAGAGAGACTAGGAATACATAGCAACCATTCAAGCAATTTTGTCCACTTAGTTAAGGCTGAAGACCACAAATCTCGGAATGTATCCCTGAAGCCATGTGATCTTTTCCTTCAGTAGCAATCCATAACTTGAGTAACTTGTAGGAGTCATTTGAAACGGTTATTTTGCAGGAAGAGTACACAAAAGTACATGATCAAGAGAGCTGACAAATATAATTGAAGCCATTCAGTGAATGAAGATAGAGAGGATCAAGGATAGAAGGCAGGAAGTAAAGAAGACAGTTAAAAAAATATAAGCTGTGGTTAGAATGGGCTATACAATTAAGATTTTAGATGAGGAACATAAGTTGCAGATGGTAACCCTATAGGGTTATTTCTTTTCTTTTTTTTTTCCCCCCTTCTTTTTAAACATTTTTTCTTCCCACCCATTCCCCCATAGAGCTATTAAAAGGATGGCTCTCAGATGAGACAGAGAAAGGAAAAAAGGATGGCTTAAACACAGTCAAGAAACTGAGGTTAACTTATTGAAAGTGTCTTACACATGGGCCTAAAAATGTCCCAGAACGATGATGGAGCTTGGAGCATAACGAAAAATTGAATGTTAGATGTCATATTTAACATTAGAACAAAACAAGAGTGTAACAACTGAAAATTTTAAGAAGGGGTAGAAAACACTGCTGCTAAACAGTAAAACTGTAACGAAGCAGGTTCTTTTTTTCCTTTTGTTTTATTTTTTTGAGACTGAGTTTTGCTCGTCGCCCAGGCTAAAGTGCAATGGTGCGATCTCGGCTCACTGCAACTTCTGCCTCCTGGGTTCAAGTGATTCTCCTGCCTCAGCCTACCGAGTACCTGGGATTATAGGCATGTGCCACCACACCTGGCCAATTTTTGTATTTTTATTAGAGATGGGGTTTTACCACGTTGGCCAGGCTGATATCAAACTCCTGACCTCAGGTGATCCACCCACCTCGGCCTCCCCCAGTATTGGGATTACTGGCATGAGCCACTGTGCTCAGCCGGAAGCAGGGTTCTTTTTAAGGGAGGATGGCCTAGAGTCTAGACCAGTGCTATATCACGGAAATATTAATTAACCACATATGTAATTATAAATATGTTAGTACAGGGATCCCCAACTTCCAGGCCATGGACTGGTAGCAGCCTGTGGCCTGTTAGGAACTGGGCCACACAAGAGGAGGTAAATGGCGGGCAAGTGGGTGGAACTTTATCTCTATTTCCAGCCTCTTATATTACTGCCTGGCTCAGCCAGCTGTCAGATCAGGGGAGGTATTAAATTCTCATTGGAGCGTAAACTCTATTGTGAACTGCTCATTCAAAGGATATAGGTTGCACAATCCTTAAAAGAATCTATTGCCTGATGATCTGTCACTGTCTCCCATCACCTCTAGATAGAACCTCATCTCTTTAAGAGAAAAAAAAAACACAAATTAAAATGAAGATTAGGCCAGGTGCGGTGGCTCACTCCTGTAATACTAGCCCTTTGGGAGGCTGAGGCAAGTAGATTGCCTGAGCTCAGGAGTTCACTACCACCCTACGCAACATGGTGAAACCCCATCTCTACTAAAGTACAAAAAAATTAGCTGGGTGAGATGGAGCACACCTGTACTCCCAGTTTCTTGTAAAGCTGAGGCAGGAGAACTGCTTGAACCTGGGAGGAGGAGGTTGCAGTGAGCCAGGATGGTGCCACTGCACTCCAGCCTGGGCGACAGAGTGAGACTCTGTCTCCAAAAATTAAAAAAGTAAAATGAGGCCGAGTGCAGTGGCTAACACTTGTAATCCCAGCACTTTGGGAGGCCGAGGCAGGTGGATCATCTGAGGTCAGGAGTTTGAGACCAGCAAAAAATACAAAAATTAGCTGGGCATGGTGGCACACACCTGTAATCCCAGTTACTCGGGAGGCTGAGGCAGGAGAATCAATCAAACCCGGGAGGCGGAGGTTGCAGTGAGCCGAGATTGCACCACTGCACTTCAGCCTGGGCAACAAAATGAGACTCTGTCTCAAAAAATAAATGAATAAATTTTTTTAAAAAAATGATTATTAGTGCCCAGTACTAGCTGACAATGTGGAAAAAGAGACACTCTCCTACATGACTTTTGGAATATAAACTTAAAACCACTGACCTAAAGAGCAATTTAACCATGTGGACCAAAAACTGAAGTTTTTATTCTCTTAAATTCAACAAATTTCACTTCCAGAAATGGACAGTCTTGAGAATCATACATAACTAAGATAAATCATACGTTAACAAAGCACTGCTTACAATAGTAAAAAACAAACAATTTTTGACACGTTCTAAAGACAAGTGAAACAAAAATTGTATTACAGTACCTTCATATATTAAAATACCAGGCAGCCCTTAAAAGTAAGATTTTAGAAAAATATGCATGGACAGATAATGATATACTGACTAGAAGAAAAACCATTCTTAAACACTTGTCACAGGAGAACATCAAAGAAATTGGTGGAGTAAATACTTTAGAAAAGTATCTACTTCATTAAAAGCAAGGAGAAAACTGACACAAATTGTCCAAATCAACTTACTTAAAATTCTGGAAATTAACCAAAAGTTTGCAGGAATCCAGGTAATGCTTATTCAAGAAAAACAGCTGAACCTTGGTAAAAACAGCAGCTCTTGCATTTTAACTTGCCCATTCTCATCTCTCCTCGACCTCTACAGTATCCTTGAAAACCAACAGCACACAATCACCGTAAAAACCCAGCAGCCTGGCAGCAACTGGAAAAAAACAGAACAAGCATGGAATGCCTTCAAAGCCTCATTCTCAAAGTGCGATCATTATTTGATGTGCCTGGTAGTTCCCTGGAAAGGCCCACTCACAAGTAACCACTAAGATAACCAAGCAGATACTTCAGTGACAACATATGGCAAAAATTAACTTCACAGAATTAGTTCAAAAAGCAACTAAGCAGGCCAGGTGCAGTGGCTCAGGCCCATAATCCCAGCACTTTGGGAAGCCAAGGCGGGCAGATCACGAGGTCGAGAGTTCGAGACCAGCCTGGCCAATATAGTGAAACCCTGTCTCTACTAAAAATAAAAAATAGCCAGGTGTGGTGGCGCGTGCCTGTAGTCCCAGCTACTCAGGAGGCTGAGGCAGGAGTAGCTTGAACCTGGGAGGCAGAGGTTGCAGTGAGCTGAGATTGCACCACTGCACTCCAGCCTGGGCACACTGTGTGTGAGTTGGTATAAAAAAAAAAAAAAAAAAAAGCAACTGAGCAAATAAAAAAAAGAGCAACAACAAACCCTGCAGGGAAGAGAGAGTCTGATTTTCAGAGCTGCCACACTGTATTATTTTAAATATCTAGTATTCAAGACAAAATTATAAGCCTTGCAAAAAAATAATCCAAAACTGCACGGCCCATATACAGGGGGGAAAAAAGCAACAGTCCCTGAGAAAGCCCAGACATTAAACAAATATGTTAAACCTGCAATTTTAGATATGTTCAAGAACTAAAGAAAAGTCAAATAAACCAACATCAAGTATGAAAACAACATTTGTCAAATAGAGAATATGGAAAAAGACAATTTTTTTAAAATCCTCAAGTTGAAAAATGTAATAAATTATTCACTAGAGAAGCTCAACAAAAGATTGGAGCTTGCAGAAAAAGAATCACCAAACCTGAAAATCTGTTAAATAACATGAATCAATTTAGTTAAAGGAAGAAAAATGAACAGAGCCAGAGACCTACAGAAAAAAAAATCAAACATGAAGTAGGGGAGGGAAGGAGAAAAGGGGTGGGTGCAGGGAGGAAGGGACAGAATGTATATTTGAAGAAACAGAACTGAAAATTTCTCAGATTTGTAGAAAAAATTAGTCTCCACATCGAAAGCTCAACAAACTGAATAAGATAAAATCAAAGAGACTCACACATCATAATCAAACTGTCAAAAACCAAAAATAGAGAATCCTGAAAGCAGCCTGTGAGAAACAACTATATGTACAAGAGACTGTAAATAATAATAGCTAACATCCTATCAGAAACCACAGAGGCCTGAAAGCAAAAGGATAACATATTCAAAACGCTGAAAGAAAAAAGACTGTCAACCAAGTGAGCTATGATCGTGCTACTGCACTCCAGCCTGAATGACAGAGACTCTGTCTCAAAATAAGACAAGACTTGAGATGTAGAAAACATAGCAAAATCACAGGTGTAAATCATATCACTATTTAGATTAAATGTAACTAGATTAATGTATTTTGCTGTTTCAGGTATAACGGGAATCCAATCAAAAGGCAAAGAATGGCTACATGAATTTTTAAAAGTAAGATTCACCTATATAGCGCCCACATGAGACAGGTTTTAGAATCACAAACACAAACAGGTTGAAAAAAAGGACAGACAACAATAAAGACGGAGCTTAAGTAGCTACACTAATATCAGAAAACACAGACTTAAAAGACAAATATTGTTACCACAGAGTATTTTATACTGATTGAAGGACCAATCCATTGAGAAGATATAACAATTTTAAGCACATATGCCTCTAGCAAAGGAGTCCCCAAATTGCACAAAGCTAAGAAAATCAAAGATAGAAATAAAACAATTGAACAGTAATAGCTGACTTTCAACACCCTACTTTCAATAATGGGTAAAACAACTAGACAGATAAAGAAACAGCAGAAGACTCAACACACTATAAACCAACTAGACCTAACATACAGCTATACAACATTCCATCCAAAACCAGCAAAATATATTCTTCTCAAGTGCACATGGAATATTCTCCAAAATAGACCATATGTTAGATCACAGAACAAGTCTCAATTTAAATGGGTTGAAAAATCATACAAAGTACATTCCTCATCCACTAGAGAATGGTGTTAGACATCAACTGAAGAGAGAAATTTAGAAAATTTACACATTTGTGAAAATTAAACACTGCACTCTTTAAGAATCAATGGGTCAAAAACTAAACCACAAGGGATAGCAGAAAATACTTCGACGTGAATGAAACTAAAAATACAACATATCAAAATGCATTGAATGCAGCTAAATCAGTGCTTAGAAGGAAATTTATAGCTTTAAATGCCTACATTATAAAGATCTCATATCATAACCTTCCATCTCAAGAAACTAGAAAAAGAACAAACTAAACCCAAAACAGGAAAAACAAAATAAGGAAATGATTATTTGAGCAGAAATAAGGAAATACATAAAATGGAAACATTAACAAAACTGTAAGTTGGTTCACTGAAAAGATCAACAAAATTGACAAAACCTTAGCTAAACTGACCAAGAAAAAACACAGAACATTACTGAAATCAGGAATGGAAGAGGGGAAATCACCTTTCAGAAATAAAAAAGGATTACAAGGGAACCCATGGACAATTCCATGCTGACAATATATCAAATTATAACCTACAGGAAATGCAAAAATCCCTAGAAAGACATAAACTACCAAAACTGACTCAAGAAGAAATAGAAAATCTGAATAGTCCTATTAGTAATAGTCCTGATTAGTAATAAAACACACACACACACCCCCAGAAAAACAAAAACACGAAACTTTCCACGACGCCCATGTCCAGATGTCTTCACTAGTAAATTTTATCAAATGTCTAAAGGTTGTACAATCCTTCAAAAACTATTCCAAGAAATAAAGACAACGAAATACTCCCCAACTCATTTTATGAGGCCAGTTTTACTCTGATACCAAAACCAGATACATCAAGTAAAAACAACCAATGAACATCTTATATGGATGCAAAAATTATCAACAAAGTACTAACTAGCAAACCAAATCCAGCAATAAAAAGGGATTATACACTATAACCAATGGGATATATCCCAGAATGAATTTTTTTTTTTTTTGAGACAGAGTCTCACTCTGTCACCAGGCTGGAGTGCAGTGGCGTGATCTCAGCTCACTGCAACCTCTGCCCCTCTGCCTCCCGGGTTCAAGCAATTCTCCTGCCTCAGCCTCCCAAGTAGCTGGGACTACAGGCGCACACCACCACGCCCAGCTAATTTTTTTGTATTTTTAGTAGAGACGGGGTTTCGCCGTGTTGGCCAGGATGGTCTTGATCTCTCGACCTTGTGATCCTTCCATCTCTGCCTCCCAAAGTCCTGGGATTATAGGCATGAGCCACCAGGCCTGGCCAAATATGCTGGTATTACATATGAAAATTAATCAATGTAATACACTAAAACACACAACAAACACATGATCATCTCAGCAGACACAGAAAACACATTTGATAAAAATTCAGCGCTCTTTCAATGATAAACACACTTAATAAATTAGAAATAGAAGAGAACCTCCTAGGTTGGGCACAGTGGCTCACACCTGTAATCCCAGCACTTTGGGAGGCCAAGGCAGATGGATCACAAGGTCAAGAGTTCAAGACCAGCCTGGCCAATATGGTGAAATCCTGTTTCTATTAAAAATACAAAAATTAGCCAGGTGTGGTGGTGGATGCCTGTAATCCCAGCTACTCGGGAGGCTGAGGCAGGAGGATAGCTTGAACCTGGGAGACGGAGGTTGCAGTGAGCCAAGATCATACCACTGCACTCCAGCCTGGGTATCAGAGCAAGACTCTGTCAAAAAAAAAAAAAAAAAAAAAAAAAGAAGAAAGAAGAGAAGCTCCTTAACCTCATAAAGAACATCTCAGGAAACCCATAGCAATGATGAAAGACTGAATGCTTTCACTCTAAAATCAAGAACAAGACAAAGATGTCTACCATTGCCACTTCTAATCAACACCGTTCTAGAGGGTCTAGAAAAGGCATTTGGTAAAATAAAGAAGTAAAATGTATCTAGATTGTAAAGTAATGTAAGGAGTATTTGCAGGTGATATGATCTTATAAATAAAAAATCCAAAAGAATCTACTAAAAAAAAACTACAGGAACTAATAAAGCTACATGATATTAAGATCGACATATAAAAATCAATTGCATTTCTATAAAAAAATAAAGAACACAATTCCATTTGTGACAGCATCAAGAACAAAATACCTAGAAATAAATTTAACAAAAGGAAATGCCTTATACATCAGAACTATAAAAATGTTGTTCAAGAAAACTGAGGATCTAAATAAACAGAAGATATTTTGGGTTAACGGTGTAGAAGACTTAAGTGTTAAGAAAGCAATATTCTTCAAAATGATATACAAGTTCAACACCATGGCTATCAACATTCCTGCTGGCCTACTTGTAGACATTAGCAAACTAACCCTATGGTTCAGATGGAAATTCAAGGGAACCAGAATAGCCAAAACAATTTTGAAATAGAACAAAGTTGGAAGACTCATACTCCCTGATTTCAAACTTACTGCAAAGTTACAATCATCAAAACAGTGTGGTACTGTCATAAGGACATATAGATCAATAAGAAAAAAATGAGAATCCACAAATAAACCCTTACATTTATGGCCAACTGTTTTCACAGAAGATTGTCAAGACAACACAAAGGAAAGGCTAGTCTTTTCAACAATAAGTGATGAAACTACTGGATAGTCACATACAAAAGAATGAAGGTGGATCTGTATCTCACACTATACACAAAAATTAACTCAAAATGGATCAAAAACCTAAACATAAAGGTCTAAAACTATAAAACTCTTAGAAAACATAAGTGTAAATTTTCATGACCTTGGATTAGAAATGCTTTCTTGACTATGACATCAAAAGCATAAGTAACAAGTAGATAAACTGGACTTCATCAAAATTTAAAATGCCTGTGCTTCACAGAACACTATCAAGAAAGAGAATAAACACCTTTGGAAATGTAGAAAATACCTACAAGTATTCTATCTGATAAAGGACTTATATCCAGAATCCACAAAGAATTCTTAGAACTGAACAGTAATAAGACAACTTCATTAAAAACTCAGCAAAGCATTTTAATAAACATTCCTACAAAGAAGGTATACAAATTACCAATAAGCACATGAAAAGATGTTCAACATCACTAGAGAAATGCAAATTAAAACCACAATGATACCATCTCATACCCAGTAGGATACTTTTAAAAGACAGGCAATAACAAGTGTGGACAAGAATGTGGAAAAATTGGAACCCTCATACATTGCTGGTAGAAATGTAAAATCAGGCAGCTGCTTCGGCAGTTTGGCAGTTCTTCTAGAGTTAAACTAGAGTTATCCTATGATCCAGCAATTCTATCCCTACATATATATCCAAGAGAATTGAAAACTGTATGTCCACACACAAGCCTGTACTCAAAACATTCACAGCAGCACTAACCATAAAAGGCAAAGAGCAGAAACAACTCAAATATCAACTAATGAATGGATAAATGAAATGTGGTAGTATATATACAACAGAAAATATCCAGCAATAAACTGGAATGAAGTACTACTGAGGCATCCTACAACATAGACAAAACTTGAAAACACTGCTAAGTGAAAGAAGCCATCACAAACGATCACATTATATGATTCCATTTATATAAAATGTCCAGAATAGATAAATCCATAGAAATGGCAAGTAAATTAGTGGTTGCCAGGACAACACAAGAGGAGGCGTGGGGACTGATCATTAATGGCTGCAAGGTTTCATTTGGGGCTGATGAAAATGTCCTAAAAGTAGACAGTGACAATGGTTGCACAACCCTCAATACATAAAAAACCACAAAATTGTACACTTTCAAGGGGTAAATTTTATGGCATGTAAATTATCTCAATAAATCTGTCATAAAAACAAGCATTGCCGGGTGTGGTGGCTCAAGCCTATAATCCCAGCACTTTGGAAGGCCAAGGCGGGCAGATCACAAGGTCAGGAGTTCAACACATCCTGATCAACATGGTGAATCCCTGTCTCTAACTTAAAAATGCAAAGAAATACCAGGTGTGATGGCATGTGCCTGTAATCCCAGCTACTCAGAGGCTGAGGCAAGAGATTCACTTGAACTCAGGAGGCGGAGGCTGCAGTGAGCCAAGATCACATCACTGCACTCCAGCCTGGGTGACAGAGCGAGATTCCATCACAAACAAAACAAAACAAAACAAAACAAAAAAACCACACAAGCATGTACTGTACACTACCTTTCACATAGAAACTGTTGTATCTCCTTTCTCACACATATCTTCTCATATGTGCAAAAAGATAATCACAAAAAAAATCAATCAGAAACTCATGAGATCCATTACCTCTATGGATGTGTGGAAAAGTGGTAGAAAAAAGGAGAATGAGAACAGGGTAAAAGAAAGGTGAGAGGAATACTAAATTAGTCTATTAACTATGTTAGTCTGTTAACACCATGGTAATTTTCCATATATTCCCATTAAAAAAAAAAATCAGCCAGGATATGAAAAGAAATAGTAACAAATAAAACTAACTGTATTTCAAAAGAATAACATGAAGACACTGAAGGGGGTTAAAACAGAAAAGAACATAATTAACTTTGGAAAAAAGTATTTTGATTAGTATAAGGTATTAGTATAGCATATTAACAGTATTAGTGCATAAGGCTAACGACAAAAAAGTATACACAAATGTTATACTCTAGCAAGTAAGTATATTACATAGTTCTGAAGTTACATCTATGTGTACAATAGAATTTTACAAGTATACAAATAAATTGTAGATGAAAGCCAGGTTTTGAAGAAAGGAGTTAAAAGGAAAAGAGAAAGGCTAGACTGAGCTCTGCATTAATAGATTGGAATCGATGTACCAGTATAAATTCATGATTTTTAACATACATATGCATATATTTTTACATACATATACAGAAATATAGATGTATATAAATTCATATATTGCCTGCCTCCATCTGCTCAAAACACCTACTAGAAGCAGTGACACTCCAATAGTAACGAGCACTTCTAGTGCCCAGATCTTGGTTTCTAATTACTATTCTCAAAGAAAGGAAGCTGGACTCCTTAGACAATGGTTGACTCCAAGACTTAAGCAGGAAAAATATAAGATGAACCAAAAAGCAAAGAAGTATCCCCCAAAATGATGGGGATAGGCTGAAAGGATGAACAAGAGTCAACCTGAAAGGGCTTTCAATGTACAACTGAACAATAAAACAATGAAAAAATTAATAAATAACTGAACTAATGAGTAAATGAAAGAGTTCTTCCTTACAATAGAATCCCAACTTTAAAATGCAGCATAATATAAGCAGAAAATCACCAGTAACACAAACAGCACAGTAATAACTGCCACAGGCAAGAATCACTGACAGATACTAAAGTTAGTGGGTAAAAATATAATGAGAAATAGGGTATTTGCATAGTCCAACAAAAAACTAGTATCTAAAGTATAAGAAGAACCCATGCAACTCATTAAGACAAATAACCTAATTTAAAAATGGACTAAAGATTTCAACGGACCACCAAAGGTGACAAACAGATGGCAAATAAGCACACATCATTAGTTATTAGGAAAATTAAAATTAAAATTACAATAAGTTATCTCTACAAATCTGTAAGAATGACTAAAATTAATAGCAGTGACCATTCCAACTGTTGGTGAGCACAAGGAACAACCTGAATTCTTATTCACTGGGGACGAAAATGTAAAATGTTACTAACATATTGCAAAATAATTTTGCAATTTATTTAAAAATTAAACATACACGTACCATATTACTTACCTCAAGTATTTACCAAAAAGAAATGAAATGCTGCGCCACCATCATTACAGTTTTTTTAAAAGTTTACAGAAAAAGCATTAAAGAAAATACTCTGCAACTTTTAACAGTTAACCCAGTGGCCAGCACACAGCAGGTACAAAGTATATATTAAATGAATGAACCTGACTGTTGAAATTCTAAACTAATGACTTAACAGCAATACTACCAATACTTAACATCAACATTACAGTAATATAACATCAATACATTACTGATGTAATGACTTAATGTCAATACAACTTTAAAAGCACTGATATACTACCAAATGTGAAATGATCAATAACCCAAGTTACTCATGATGTCATTGTTGTTTCTCAACAAAAAGCTTCCCAGAATGGGTAGTTTTGATATGGGCCTTCCTTAAGAGATGACAGGACTTCAAGGCAGGTGCAGACATCATAAGCAGAAGCAAGGCCTGGTACAGTGTCTCATGCCTATAATCTTAGCACTTTGGGAGGCTGAGGCAGGCAGATCACCTGACTCAGGAGTTTGAGACCAGCTTGGTCAACATGGCAAAACCCCATCCCTACAAAATACAAAAAAAATTAGCCAGACATGGTGGCACACACCTGTAATCCCAGCTACTGGGGAGGCTAAGGCATGAGAATTGCTTGAACCCAGGAGGCTGAGGTTGCAACAGTGAGACGAGATCACACCACTGCACTCCAGTCTGGGTGACAGAGCAAAACTGTTTCAAAAAAAAAAAAAATACTACTGAATATTACTCACTGTAAGTAGGAAAAGGCTGAACCAAGGAGATCCTAAAATGATAGCCTAAAAGTTTTTAATATAATAAAGATTCACAAGGCAGTATAAGCACAGCTAGCTAGAAATCTGAATTCCAGTATCTGCTGTAACTTAGAATTGTGTTCTGGTAGGTAAATTAGATACCCTTTCTGAGCCTTAGATTGGGATAATGTTTTGATTAGGTTATTTGTAAGGTGTATATATAAAACAAATAACATAAAGGGTCTGGCACTTCATATACAGTGAGTACAATAAATGATAGTTGTTATAGTGGTTGTGCTACAGATGATAGCTATTATTAAGGCCTTTGGACTTATATCTTGCAGATTCCCAAACCCGGCTATAATCAGAAGAATATAGGGAGCTTTTGATTCAAAATAGAAACCTGGGCCCTAGTCTAGAAGTAGGGAATTAAATCTGGCTGATAGAACCCAAGAAATAATATTTTTAACAAGAGCTCTAGAAGCCAATACTATAAATAATAGATATTTATTTTACTATAAATGATAAGTTATTTTGTAAAAGTAGTGTTTTAGGTATAGTAATCTTTAAAAATTTATTAAATGAAGTGGGAAGAAACTGGAAGCTATAAGAACAATGAGGAAACTATCCTATGGGGGAAAAAATGGTCCTTTGTCCACCTTAGCAAGATTCTCATTGTTAAATGGAATCCGCTAGCAACCAACTAGAACTAGAATACACATCCTTCAATTAAAAAGCAATGGAGCCTCCCAAAACTTTCAACACAGATTCAAATAAAAAATGTTTCCATTAAGCATAAAACCCCCTATTCCCTTGACATTTCCCTTAGTCCTGGCCAGTACTAATGTTGACAGTGCATTTTTATCATATATCATGGTATATTTGCATGTCTGTAGTATTATTTCTGCATGTCCTCTGTGTTGACCAAATGTTTAACTTTCAAAAAGAAAGAGGCTTCAACTTTTCAGCAAATCTAAAATTATTCCAAAATTTCAAAAAAAAAAAAAAAGAGAGGATGAGGGGGAAGGGAAGGGGGACTATATCTATGTAATTACCTCTGTAACAGCACAGCAACATGCACCAATACAAACAAGTATTTTTGGTGGGTCTACTTGCCAGCTAACTCATTCTAGTTATCTTTTTCGCCCACAGTTGAAGCTGAGTTAGCCATCTCCCTAAATGCTTTTTTTTTTCTCTTTTTGAGACAGAGTCTCGCTCTGTCACCCAGGCTGGAGTATAGTGGATTGATCTTGGCTCACAGCAACCTCTGCCTCACAGGTTCAAGCAGTTCTCCTGCCTCAGCCTCCCGAGTAGCTGAGATTACAGGCACCCACCACCACACCCGGCTGATTTTTGTATTTTTAACAGAAACAGGATTTCACCATGTTGGCCAGGCTGGTCTCAAAACTCCTGACCTCAAGTGATCCGCCTGCCTCGGCCTTCCAAAGTACTGGGATTACAGGTATGAACCACTGCCACTGTGCCTGTCCCTTAATAAGAAAACTTCTAAGCCCCACCTCCCACCTATTGACTTATAGTGTCTCCAAGCCTGTTAAGCATTAGAAATGTTTCCAATTCTGGTCCAGGTTTAGAACCACTAATATCCCCCTAATTACAGCCTACACACACACACACACACACACACACACACACACACACACTTTTAGTAAAAATTAACTTACAAATGACTGAAATAATTTATTTTCCCCTCCTTGTTAATTTAAGTTTGTCATAAAAGAAGCCAAGTTTACATACTAAACTTTTATTATTAGAAATACTTTAAAATGTTGATATTTGAAAGTACATTAGTTCCTGGAAATTTTTTCCTTGTATAGATCACCTCACACCCCAGAATGCTACATGTAATAAATGAGGTGGTACTCTCCTTATTTTTTTAAAAAAATAATATAAACAGAAAGAATTAAGATAAAATTACTATGAGAATTTTGCCTTCTCTTACACAAATAATTTGTCTTCTCTCACTCAAAATATTTACAGTACTCTGTAAAACTGAAGGACAATACATATCAAAATCTTCCTCAAAAAGAAAGAACTCGGCCGAGTGTGGGGCTCACACCTGTAATCTCAGTACTTTGGGAAGCCGAGGAGGGCAGACTGCCTGAGGTGAGGAGTTCAATACCAGTCTGGCCAACATGGTGAAATCCCGTCTCTACTAAAAATACAAAAAAATTAGCCGGGTGTGGTGGTGTGCATCTGTAATCCCAGCTACTCGGGAGGCTGAGGCAGGAGAATTGCTTGACTCAGGGAGATGGAGGTTGCAGCGAGCCGAGATCATGCCACTGCACTCCAGCCTGAGCAACAGAGCAAGACTCCATCTCAAAAAAAAAAAAAAAAAAAAAGAACTCATTACAATCTGAATGGACAATATAAATATCTAAGGATACAAAATGTCACTCCTGAAAAGAAACACTAGCGTAATGCTGAGTCTGAAACAACTGCTGCTGTGAAATGTTACCAGCAAAAATTTTAAATAAGTGAACATTTTAATACTACCCAAGAAACTGGAGACCTCAGTCTGTATAACTTTGAAAGACAAGAAAGTTTCACACAAATCATTTATTCTAATTTCCTTCAACTCTGTTCACAAATTCACTTACTAAACATAAAAATTCAAAGCACAAATGAATACATTTACACTTATCTGAAAATGTTTATATTCCATCCTGGATGTCTCTCCTAGTATTGAGACTCTACAAGACATCCTGCTTGGATGTCCCTCAGGCCTCTCAATTCCATGTTTTAAATTACCTATTTCAAGAAATAACATCTACTCATCTACCGAGTCACTTAAGTCAGAACGCTCAAATATTCTGGACTCATTACTTACCACCCACATTTTCCCTAATACCTTACAACCATACCCCTCATGCCCTTTGTCACCAACCTGCCTCTGACCAATTTTTAATCCTAAACTGCTACATTAACCTCCCCCAATTTACTGACTCCACCTAGCACCCTGTCCAACTCTCCAGAGAGAAGTAACATTATGATTCTTATGATTACCACTTTTCTTTTAAAGCCTTCAATAAATATTTTTAAATCCTCAGCACAGAAATACCAGTTGCCTGCTTACCTCTTCTAACCTCATAACCTGATACTAACATGATTTCTCAGTCTAGAATAAGTATGTTTACTCCTTCACCTCCTCTACCTAATCACTCCTACCAACTTTTAAAGATTCACCTTCTCAACTATGGAAAAGGTATCCTGCTTTAAACTTTCACTGTATGCTCTACATACCTTTAAATCGTATCACAAATTTTTTACTAAATACAAGCCAGTTATGAGGATAAAAAGAATAAGTATCTTTATTCCTTCACCTCCTCTACCTAATCACTCCTACCAACTTTTTTTTTTTTTTTGAGACGGACTCTTGCTCTGTCGCCAGGGTGGAGTGCAGTGGCGCAATCTCGGCTCACTGCAACCTCCGCCTCCTTGGTTCAAGCGATTCTTCCGCCTCAGCCTCCCGAGTAGCTGGGACCACAGGCGCATGCCACCACGCCCGGCTAATTTTTTTTTTTTTTGGTATTTTTAGTAGAGACGGGGTTTCACCATGTTGGCCAGGATGGTCTCGATCTCTTGACCTCGTGATCCGCCCACCTCGGCCTCCCAAAGTGCTGGGATTACAGGCGTGGCACCACGCCCGGCCACTCCTACCAACTTTTAAAGATTCACCTTCTCAAGTAAGGAAAAGGCATCTTGCTTTAAACTTTCACTATATGCTCTACATACCTTTAAATCGTATCACAAATTTTTTACTAAATACAAGCCAGTTATGAGGATAAAAAGGTGAACAAAACACAGTCCTAGACTTTAAGCACAGTGGAGGCAGAAAAATAAAGTCAACTGCAATATGGTCTGATAACTTACTTTTTTTAAGCTAACACCTAAGTGTTTATTATGTGCCAGGCATCATGCTAAGGATTTGTCATATACTATCTCATTTACTTCTCCAATAATCTTATGATTTCCACTGTACAGAGAAGGAAAACTAAAAGTTCCATTATTTGCCCAAGGTTCAATTAAACTTCAGAACTGAGATAGGAATCCAAGTCTGACTCTAGACCCAAAGCTCTTAATCACCATGCCTCTATTTCTACTGCCACAGCATTTAATTCAGTTTCCCCAGTGGCCAGTACACAGCAGGTACAAAATGTGTATTTGTTAAATAAATGAACTTGATTGTTGAAGTTCTAAACTAATGACTTAACAGCAATATTACCAATACTTAACATCAATGTTATGGTAATAGAACATCAATACATTGTTGATATAATGACAATGCCAATACTACAACTTTTAAGTGGTAGCCTCCTGCTTCAAACAGTTCAAAAGCTAACACTGTTAGTCTATTTGTTAAATACACTAACAAATGTGAAAAGATCAATATCCCAAGTGACTCATCATGTCATAGTTGGTAATAGCAAAATACTGGAAATTAATGTCTATCAGAAGCAGACCCGTTAAACAAATCATAGTCTATCCCACATCATGGTCTATCCATACGCTATGGTCTCAGTGTGTTCTCCCAAAATTCATATGTTGAAACTTCATCACTATATGACCTTATAAAAGAGGTGCTTGACTGTTTTGCACCTTCTACTTACTATATTAGGGAACAGCATTTGTTCCCTCCAAAGGAAGTAGCATTTAAGGTGCCATCTTAGAAGCAGAGACACCAAACCTGCTGGCACTGTGATCTTGGACTTCCTAGTTTCCAGAATGGTAAGAAATAGATTGCTGTTCCTTATAAATTACCCAGTCTCAGGTATTTTGCTGGAGCAGCACAAACAGACTGAGATATCGTATAATGGTTACACAGCTGTATAAAAGAAGAAGAATGCTCTTCATTTACTGACATAGAATAATCCAAGGTACACTCATTGGAAAGAAACAAGGTGGGAAACAATGTGTCTTATGCTACCAAGGGTGGGGGCAGAAAGCATACATGTTTTTAACTTCCATATGCAAAAAACATCTTTGGAAGAACATACAAGAAACTGTTAACATAGGATGCCTGAGGAGTAGGAAACTGGGTGACTTGGGGATAGAGGAAGGAGATTTCACTGTATTTCTCTGTTTAACCTTCTGAATTTTGAACCAAGTCATTACATAACCTATTAAAAAAAAACTCCCAATAAAATTTTTAAAAAGCAATTTTAGAAATGAAAACAGAAACATCATAATATCCATGGCCATAGCTTTCTTGATTGCTATGATGTCTAAGTGTCTGATTCTTGTTGGAGTCAAATATTGGTTAAACCAATGAACAAAGTTTACAAAACTTTCAAATTACCACTGCAGGAATATTTCAAATATATTTTATAAAGAATAGCTTGACTGGTGGAAAATGGCTTTGATTTTCCTGAAAACAGTCAATCAGAGCCAAAGATTTTCAAAGCCTCATCCCAGGCCTATCGTTTATCAAAGTGTGAAACACTACGAGAATCCGTATTCTTTAAAAACCACGATGATCATTTTATTTGAAATCTTGTATAATAAAGAACTTATGGGGGTGGGGAGACTTTAGAAAGTTACCCAGAAAAAACGCTTTAGATGAGTCAACTGTATACATATATCAGTAAAGCTGTTAAAAAAAATTAAAAAAAAAAAAAACACAAATTCATGGCTATTAGAAATCTTATCAGTGGTTACCTGGGGCAGTAGAAGAATTCCAACAGGGCACAAGAAACTCTAGGATGGTGGAAATATTCTATATCTTGATTAGAATAAAGGCTACAAGATGTGCGTATGCACGTCAGCAATTCACTGAACTAAATACTTAAAATCCATGTATTTTATTGCATTAAAGTATACAATAATCAACACAACTACTTGATAATTTGGAAAGCATTTGGATATGCAGATTCCTGGGTCCCTTTCCCAGAGATTGCTAATCAGTGGGTCTATAAAGGAAACCAGTTAATCTGCATTTTTAACTCCAGGCCATAGTGGACCCTTCAGGCATAAAGGTCATCAAACATACTTTAGAAAATACTGATCTTACATAATATTCCATGTCCAGTAATTACTGATCATGCTTTGCAAAAATACATAAATTAATGATAAGACAAAAAATTTGGTAATTCTGATTCCCAAGTTTAGAAAATACTAAGAATATTGGCAGGGCACGGTGCCTCACACCTGTAATCGCAACACTTTGGGAGGCCGAGGCGGGTAGATCATGAGGTCAGGAGTTTGAGACCAGCCTTACCAAGATGGTGAAACCTGGTCTCTACTAAAAATACCAAAATCAGCCAGGCATGGTGGCGCACACCTATAATCCCAGCTACTCAGGAGGCTGAGGCAGGAGAATTGCTTGAACCCGGGAGACAAGAGGATGCAGTGACCCAAGATCCTACCACTGCACTCCAGCCTGGGCAACAGAGCAAGACTCTGTTTCAAAAAAAAAAAAAAAGTACTAAGAATATTAAGTGATAGGAGTTCCAGGAGGAAGAAATAAGGAGTAAGACGGTTAAGGAAGCTTGTTCCTTCTTCCTCATCTCCTACAATCCTTCAATAGCTCTCCATCACGTAATTGCAGTGGTTCTCAACCATGGATGATTCTTCTCCCCCAGGTGACATTTGGCAATCTCTGCAGACATTTTTTTCATTTCACAACCAAAGAGAGCATGTGCTACTGCCATCTAAGCACAATGACAGCAGGGATGCTGGCAAATATTCTGCAATACACAAGACAGCTCTCCCCTCCCCCAAATAATTATAAAACCTTAAACGAGAAACTCCAACCTGGAGTCTCACCTCCAATGAAGCTACCAAAAGTAATCAGTTGTGACCCAGAGTTAAACAAAACAAAATAATTAACATGTTTCAACTTCAGGAAAGTCCGTTTTTACTTCCAGAATAGTGGGGAAGTAGGAAGGATATCATCTTTATATTTTACATAAAGCAAACACAGAATAGAATGCAAATGACACATGAATACCTAAGACTTAAAAAACTTCAAAATAATGTAAGCAGGAGAAGCTTCAGGCTATCCCCCCAATAACGGGATACTTACATATTCTCCTCAGCTTTCAAAGTATAGTATTTTTAAAGTTAACACTGGCCTAAAATATAATATTGTACATAAACTTTAGCATGACAATCTATTTGTTGCTACCGCACAGTCTAACATAGTGCTATGCAAAGTACAGTCTGTGGACCAGTGAGGCAGTCTGTGAATTATCAGTTTAAGTCAGAGAAACACAGAAATTGAGGGCACAAAAAAATTGGAAATTTTAACAGCAGAATAATTTACATCTATTGAAATTAATAATAAAAAATTGGGGCTTATAATTTATCTTTCTTATTCCATTTCCACTTTTTTTATCTGCAGTACAGTCATGCACTACATAACAATGTTTTGGTCAATAATGGACCACATTATTACGACAGTGGTCCCATAAGACTACAAAGGAGCCAAAAAAATTGGTATCACTTGTGATATCATAGGAGTCACACGTTCATAGCACAGAACATCATCTTTTCTATGATTAGAAACAAACACTTGGCTGGGTGCGATGGCTCGGTCCTGTAATCCCAGCATTTTGGGAGGCCAAGGCAGGAGGATCACTTGAGGTCAACAATTCGAGACCAGCCTGGCCAACAAGGTGAAACCCATCTCTACTAAAAATACAAAAATTAGCTGGGCATGGTGGCAAGAGCCTATAATTCCAGCTACTCAGGAGGCTGAGGCAGGCGAATTGCTTGAACCCGGGAGGCAGAGGTTGCAGTGAGCCAAGATAGCGCCATTGCACTCCAGCCTGAGAGGCAAGAGCAAAATTCCATCTCAAAAAAAAAAACACAAACACCATTACCATTGTGTCATAATTGTCTACAGTAGTCAGTACAATAACAAGCTGTACAAGCTCATAGCCTAGAAGCAATAGGATATAGCTCAAGTGTGTAGTAAGCTTTACTATCTAGGTTTATGTAGGTATACTCTATATCTCAATGTATCTCTATTATTAACAATGCATAACTATACTTTTTAAAATTATAATCTAACCTACTCTGACTGATACATCTAGTGAGTAGCAAAGCGAAGATCTGAATCCATATCTAACAACAAAGCCCGTGTTCTTAACCATTACTGTTAAGATTTTGAACTGAAACTCCAATGTGTAATCCCTACATCTGGATAGCTGGAATGCACCAAGTGTAAGTAACAAGGTCTTAGTATGTCTGGCCTAAGGACTTCAACACTAAAAGCCAGCCAAGCTGCCTCTTTGACCCCTCTTCCCCAAGCTCATGCTCAAAATTTAGTCTCCAGATCTCTGATGATGCAAAAGGACACAGGAAGACAAAAACAAAGAAAAGATTCATCCTCAAGGCCTAGAAGCAAAGTCACTAAATGCTACTCTTTTCTTCTGGAAGCCACCCTGGTTTCTGGCTATGGGGGATAATATCCTCTCAAATAGGAGTAGGCCTCAGATCTCTCTAACCATGCTAGCTACATGGAGTACAGAATAAATGAATCCAAAACAATAAAAAGCCACATGGACTTAATAGTCTGTAATTTTAAAGTCTTCCTTCCTCACACCAAGACCTCCAACCCCTAACATAAGTTTCAAAGACCTTAGATACGACTCATCCATACTGCATATTTTGACCAGAATCCTTTAAAAAAATTACATCCCAACCCAGTACACAATATCTGAAAGAAACTTTAACTTACCTCAAAAAAATCTGTATTAAGTGCAATGTCCTGCTATTTTGGTGCAAAAGTAATTGCGGTTTTTGCCATTACTTTCAATGGCAATATTTAATTTACTTTCTCTTCTCAAATATTAGCAAAAATTCACAAAATTATTTCAAGACCCACTAATGGGTCACAACCTGCAGCCTTCAAAACACTGCTGTACAGTTCAATGGTTTACATTTAACAGTATGTTCTCATCTAGCAAACTAAACCCATAATCAAACTACCTTAAAATTCTACTCCTTAAAAACATAATTTTTCTTCAGTTTTTATTACATAATAAAGTTCATGTCTTTACAGTCCAAACTTAGTACAGAAAAAGAAATACACAAAATGTTTTGTCTCAAAACTTGGTAAAATGCATAAATTAGTTTAAAATGTTCAACTTTTAATCAAAAATTGAAAATAGCTTATCAAGTCAAAATGTGAAACACACTGAGATCTCAGCAGGCAATTTAGTCAGGTAAGAATTGGCAATTCCCAGAACACAGTCTACAACAAATACGTATATCATCAAATTATAATAAGTCTGAAACTCATCTGCTCTACCACTATCCTTATTCTGACTGGTCGCCTCATCTGATAACTCTCCATTACTGAGACCTTAGAAGCCACAGATCTAACTCTTCCTCCCTCCTTCCCCCATATGCTTTGTTGTTGTTGTTGTTCTAGCATATTCCTCTAAATTCCCCTAGGGTCTGTAAGCAGTCCTAACTTGTCTTAGACTTGCTCAGAAGTTCTGGTACGGATTTACTGAAAATTACTTATATGGGAAAATGTGCAAATCCGAACAACCAATTTTATCACAAACTTCTGAAATATAATCTTTTATACTACCTTTCATGTATTATGTATGCATCAAATATTTCCAAACTAAATCCTACAACAAAAATTATTAAGCTACATTTAAAAAAAAGACAATATCCTTCCTTTTTAAAAGATAAGAATTAAAAACAACTTCACATAAATTTCTGTTATTTGTTGTGAACTTGAATTCTGTAAGCCTAAAAACACCTGCGGTATCTTTAATAACTGTATTAAGACCTGGTTCCATCAATGTTGTCCCATCACAGAATAACACAATGCTATCATGCAAATCACCTGTGTAGCTTTCACATTTATTTCATAGCTTCACTCAACTGAACAGATGAATGGGATGAAAGATTGTTTATTGCTCTCCTGCCACAGTTCCCCCCACTCCACCACAACCACCCAACCACCCCTTACTCCTTCCCTTGCAGTCTGAAGAAATAAAGAATTCAAGCAGCAGTAACTGACTTGGTCATTGTTTATATCCCCCCTCCTTCAGTGTATCAGGATTCTACAAGTTTCATCCCTACCTGTATACTTGAAGTCTGAAATACTCTCCTCTCCAACTTGCACATAAACTTTAGGGGGAAAAACTGACTATAGTTATCATCTGCATGTACATAAATATGTAAAACAGGTTACACGGTTTGTGGATCTAGGTTATCTGTTCATTAAGATTCTCAGAGGCACTAAGATATTCTTCCCTTTCAAGAAAATAACAAAGTCAGAAGAAAGAATTCTTAAAGCTGAACTATTTAGCAATAAACTCTCAAGAATGTAGTAAGTTATTATTTCAGTAACTAAGCAAACACCTGAACGTCACAAATTCTTTCCTAGGACTGTAAAAACCCAAATTTGTAACAGTGTACTCTCAAACAGTAACTTAGCAAATGGAAATGTCCTAGAAAAATCTCAGTTGCTTATTTCTTACTATACACACAGCTGAAATGGAACTCAGGAGTGGAAAATGTGAATGAAATGGTCTGTTCTTTTTCCAATATGTGGGGGAGGAAAGGAAATGAAAGCGCTCCTTAAGAGAATAACTGAGAATACCAAAACATTTTCAAAAATTAATTTCCCTAAAGTTTGCCACTCCGCATCTCCACTCCCTCCCTTTTCCAGGGACCCTTCCCACCCTTTCCATCTCCTCCGGGGGGCGCCCTTCCCAGACATTCTCTTTCCCCTATTCCTAAAAATTAAACCCAAACACCAAACCAAACTCCCGATTCTCTATTCTCAAGACTGGCCCGCCATCCACCGGCCTTCCGAGCTGCGTCTGGAGAGAGGCAACCCCGAGAGGCGGGAGAAGCGGGGAGGCGACGCAGTGACTGGAGCTGCTGCTACAGCCGCCACTGCCGCCGCCTCCACTGCAGCCTCAGTCTGATGCATCCTTCTTCCTCCCTCCCTGCCGCCGCCCTCCCGGGCTGGCCCACACAGCACCCTCGCCCGAACGCTCACACTCTTCCCCACCCCTCCTCGCCAGGCCCACTGCCCCACGAGGGAACCTCTGCCGAGGGGGCTGCGGCCAGCGACAGTAAGAAGCGGAGTCATGGGCGCCGGCGGGCGCGGGAGGAGAATGTGGAAAGGCGAAGGGACGGAAAGAAGCAAGGGCAGGGCTGAGACCACCCCGCTCAGGCTGCCCCGGCCGCGGAGGCCGCGGCTCTCCACCTCGAGCCCGGGGCCAGGCCGCCGCGGCACAGGAAATGCCGCCGCCTCGGCTCTCCTCACTTTCAATTCAAACTGTCACCGCCGCTGCCTCCCCTCCCCCCTGGCCCGACGCCGCCGCGCCCCAGGCCCGCCGTCGCCCCCACCCCGGATCCCCTCGACGCTGCCTCCGCCTCGCCTCAGGGCGTTCCCGGGCTCCGTCCAGCGGCCGCAGAGGTTCCCGGAATTCGGAGCCACTGACCCCGAGTCCCGGCGGCCCGAAGCTGAGACTCACCCATGGTGCTGCTGTTGACGCTCCTCTCCTCAGCAGCAGCGGATCTCGCACTGACCGACATCCCCTCCCCCCCTGCGCGACCAGCCCAGGCGCAGCGCAGCCCGCCGATTCTCCAAAGGCGCCTACGCCGATTCCGCGGCGTAGCCGCCCGGCGTCGCTGCCCTGCTTACGCAAGCTACAGCAGGCTGACTCCACTGGCTCTCACCCGACTCCCGCTCCCTCCTCCATCCCCCGCCCCCTCGGCCGAGGCTTCCGGGCCGAGCGGGACCCGGGGGGGGGGGGGGTCCCTGGCTTCCATCTCGCGAGATTACCTCCCTCCAGCCCCGCTGCCTCGCTCCGTTTCGAGCATGACTTCATTAGCGTCAGCAGCGTTTTGCTGTTCGAGTTTAGCCGCCATGTTTAAATTGGCTGGATTTCGCACCACTGAGGCCATGGATACTCAGCCCTCTCTGCGTGTTTCTTCAACACTGCCTCTAAGGTTAACTGAGTTATGTTTGTTGGAGAAAATACTGGGGACGCTGCAAAGCAGTGGTCGGTGGGGTGCGAGGGTGGGGTCTTGCCCGAATTAAAGATGGCCGCTGTCAGTTCGGCCCCGCGCTATATCACGTCAAGTTTTGGAGCTGCGGGAGCCGCCCGGTTGGCCTCAGCGCCTCCTTACGGAATTGGCGTAAGGCAAAGAGGCGCGGCAGTAAGAAACAGACTGAGAAAATGCCTCAGGGCGGGGGCCGCATCCACCCCTCGGCTTCTAGCTACTGACCCGACGGCTTTGTGAGTGAAAGTGGACACTTCGAGACAGGTGTCTGTGCCCCCATCCATCCCCGTTTCCTCTGCTTCCTTGACTTTCGGGGTGAAAAGTGTGGTTAGGCCCTGTTGCCCCCACCCTTCTCTCGCGCTGTCGCTCTCTGGTGGCCTGGCACACAGCCAAGAAGGCGGCAGCTGAAGCCCCCGCTGCGGACTCTGCCGCCACTTTCGTGTTGGCTCACCTTGTTGGTGCCCGGTTCGGTCTTTTTGGAGCTCACACTCCAGTTGAGGAAATGAATGGACACAGGAAACAACAATTAAAAGAGTAATAAAGGGCTACGATTGTTTGATCTTCTGTGGCGATGAATGTGGCTCTGTCATTGGAACCTTCCCCAAGTGCCTTCTAGTGAAAGCCTTGCCTCACTCGGAATAATCTGTGGTCTTTTGTACATTTCTTGAAGCTAATGGCTCTCTTGGTTGTATTCTTCATACATGTGTTATTTTTCCTATTTACATGTTAAAGAAATGTGTACCTGTTTAACTGGATGTTAAAAATGTGTATTTGTATTTAAGTTATGAGCATGTGCAAGAAAGTTCAGAGCAGCATAGCTTATTTTAGTGAAGCAATAAATGTCTACTAATAGGAGAATGGATGAGTAACTGTCATTGTTGAACAAATTGACATACACAACACTAAAAATGAAAATCAGTGAACTAAAGCTCCCGTTTTTCATATGGATAAGGTCATTAACATAATATTGAGGAAGAAAGGCAAATTGCAGAAAGATGGATATGGCATACCGTAAATAAAAGTTTAATAATTTAAAAAAGTAAGAACAAACTAAAAATCGTATAAGGAAATCATAGATATCAAATTCAGAATAATGGTTACTTCTAGAGAGGAAGAGAAGGGAATGTAACAGGAAGGGTTCATTTGTATCTGTGATGTTTCTTTTCTACCAGAAAACGTGGCAAAACATTAAGCTAGATAGAGGGCACATGGGTGTTCACTTGTAATTATTTCCTTTATTCTATATACTTGAAATATTTCCAAGTAATTTTTTTTAAGAAAGGAAACTTACAGAAGCAACTTATTTTGTATCTTGATATATGCCATTTCATAATACATTTTTATTGAACTGCTCATAATGTCTGTTGCGACTCATCTGCGCAACCAATCATTGTTTTAAGTTTCTGAAACTGCAAATGAACGTTTTACTCTGGGAAATTTTGTTAAATTTCTAGTTTTGAAAAGAGCAGAGTAGCAAGAAGGGTAAATGTATAGCCTCCGGAGTCAGACTGCCTGAGTTCAAATCCCAACTCTACATTTATTAGGTTTGCAACCAAGGACAAGTTACTTACAATTTTCTGTGATCGAGTTTCCTCATCTGTAAACGGAGATAATACTTATCTAATAGGGTTTTGGTAAGAGTTAAATAGACTAATACATGAACACAGTGCTTAGACAATGCTTAATAAATATTACCTAAATATAGATTATTTCAAAATACAAAATTAAAGCAAATACGTTTATTAATATAATCATCTAAAGGAAGTAAATCTTTGCCTCCTGTCTGTATTGATAATATTTCTTTGAGGAAGATCTTTTAATGGGTATGAAAGAGGTGAATTGTGTTATTTTGTGCTATGAAAATGGATAAATTCTTAATATAAATCATATTAAATTCCTTGCCTGAGGTTTGTTCATGTTCTCATACTGACTCCACCCCACACTATGATAGCTTGACTACTTTTCACTGAAAATTACATGCAGTGTTACAGTCAATGAAATAATGATATCCTGAGGAACTTTCTTTGTAGGGAGGTTTAATAGCCAATGTTCTATAGTGTATATACATGTATATACGTGTGTTATGCAAATTATATGTGGAACATGAGGAAAGAGAATTGTATTGATTTTAAGATCTCTCTATTGCAATTTTTACTGTATTATATTTGTTAATAAAATTTAGCCTAGACTTGAACCTACTGACTCAGAAACAGGTTTAAAAAAAACTGATCTGAAATTCTGGACAGATCATGTAGATGGTTTCCACCACATATTTACAGTGTGCAAACTCAAGGAGGCCTTCAACTTTACCAAGCAATGCTTATGTTCCTAGTTGGCTCTCTCTTATTTACCATGACAGCCACTTCTGATTTTCTCCTTATTTTTCAAACCACCCCCCTCACTTATTCTCAAATAAGAGAATAGAAAAAATAGAAACCATCAAAGAGGAACTCAGGCGGGGCGTGATGGGTCACGCCTGTAAACCAGCACTTTGGGAGGCCGAGGCAGGCACATCACCTGAGGTCAGGAGTTCGAGACCAGTCTGGCCAACATGGTAAAACCCCATCTGTACTTAAAAAAATACAAAATTAGCTGTGTGTGGTGGTGGGTGCCTATAATCCCAGCTACTGGGGAGGTGAGGCAAGAGAATTGCTTCAACCTGGGAGGCGGAAGTTGCTGTGAGCCAAGATCACGCCACTGTATTCCAGCCTGGGTGACAGAGTAAGACTCCATCTAAAAAAACAAAAACAAAACAAAAAAAAGGAACTCCAACATCTTTATTTTATACCTCCACACTCAGAAGCCTACTCACATCCACAACCTGTTCTTTCAGGTGTCACAATAGATTAGGTGCGTCCCTGTCTGAGACACGTATGTCTGCCAGTTCCCTGTACTTCACCTCTTTGTGCTCATTCTCTAGGTTCTCTCTCCTGCCTTCCCAGCAACTGCAGTCAATGGGTTCTTTATTAAACAAGCTTCTGGATTCTGCAACTACCACTCCAC
This sequence comes from Cacajao melanocephalus, assembly GCA_963573385.1. Lineage (NCBI taxonomy): Eukaryota > Metazoa > Chordata > Mammalia > Primates > Pitheciidae > Cacajao > Cacajao melanocephalus. The sequence goes on along the minus strand of CAUYLG010019352.1, from coordinate 3,823 downwards.
TGAAATTCTCAACAAGGTCACCAAGAACCTCTGTGTTCAATCCAGTAGACCCTTTGTCTTATTTTCTTTGACCTCTCTGCAGCATTTGATACTAGAACCCTTGGCCTTCTGAATTCATATATTTTGATTTGTGAAACCACACTTTCCTAGATGTCTGTGTATTTTACCTTTTAGGACCCCCTTCTGGCTGTAAAATATCCATGAACCTCAAAGTTGTGTGCAGTTGGTTTCTATCTCACATTTTGTTGTAGTTGTTGTTATTTTGTTTTTGACAGTCTCACTCTGTTGCCCAGGCTGGGGTGCAGTGGCACGATCTCAGCTCACAGCAACCTCTGCCTCCTGGGCTCAAGCAATTCTCCTACCTCAGCCTCCCAAGTAGCTGGGATTACAGGAACTCACCACCATACCCACCTAAGTTTTGTATTTTTAGTAGAGACGGAGTTTCACCATGCTGGTGAGGCTGGTCTTGAACTCCTATCCATCTGCCTCGGCCTCCCGAAGTGCTGGGATTACAGGCATGAGCCACTGCGCCCGGCCCTATCTTACTTTTTACATTCTCCTTTATGTGATCTCATTCATCTCCATGGCTTCAGCCACCTGATATATACACTGGTAACTCCTAATGCAAATTTCTAGTCCAGTTATCTCTTCTGACTACAAATCTACATGTCTTACTGCCTTCAAAATATCTGTCCTGAATGTTCCAAAACATCTAAAATATTCCAAACTAAACTATTTTACCAGCTTTTATGTTTCTAGTCTCTAAATGGTATCGTCAACCCACTTTTGTAAACCAGAAATATGGGTATTATACTCAGCCCCTTTCTCTCCCTTACCTCCTACAGCCATTAGAAAGCCCTGTCAGTTTTTCCTTCTCAACTCTCCCTAATTTTCCATTTCTCTCCGCTTCATATACTATTCTAGTTAAGCCAATATTATCTCCTGCCTCAACTCCTTGCAGTAGCTTTTCTGACTGGTGCCTTGTTATACTGCAACTCATCCTTCACATTGTACCCAGAGTGACCTTTCTTTTTTTTTTTTTTTTTTTTTTTTTTGAGATGGAGACTTGATCTGGCCAGGCTGGAGTGCAATGGCGCGATCTTGGCTCAGTGTAACCTCTGCCTCCCGGGCTCAAGCGATTCTCCTGCCTCAGCCTCCCGAGTAGCTGGAACTACAGGTGCGTGCCACCATGCCGGGCTAATTTTTTGTATTTTAGTAGACAGGGTTTCACCATGTTGGCCAGGATGATCTCTGTCTCCTGACCTGTTGATCTGCCTGCCTCAGCCTCCCAAAGTGCTGGAATTACAGGCATGAGCCACCATGCCCAGCCCCAGAGTGACCTTTCTAAACTTTAACTGTGTCAGTCCCCTGTTTAAAGGCTTAAAATTTTCCCTGAGGAAACTTGCATGACACATTCCCTCATTTCTGGATGATCTATATCTTGCTCACTCTAAATTCTAGTAAGCCTTTTGCTGCTCCGCTTCACTTTCCTTTTTACACTTGCATTCATTACCTGGCTTTTCCTTTAGCTATCGTTTTCTCTAAAAGCCTTCCTTGATCACCAAAGACTAGGCTACGTACCCTCTCAACTCCCACGGTATCTTGTGTTTACTCCTGTGGTGGTACTAGCAGCAGAGTTTTGTAAATACTTCTCTCTCTTCCATTTAAGAGAGATAAGTCTAAGTCAAAACTCCTTAAAGTCAGGATCTCTTGTCTCGTCCACCTCTATAGCCTCGGCACCTAGCCCAGGATATGGTATTCATTACTTTATTCAACAACTGCTTCTTGAGTGGTAATTGGATACTAGGCACTACTGCAGTGGTTAAAGTATGGAATGGGGAAACCTCAAGAGGGAATCTCTGAGATGTGCCAAGAGGTCAATGTCTTAATTACAATACTAAGATGCATTTTCTACCTTTTTTGTTCCCATTCTTTCATGAGCACATAGTGTCATTTTCCAGATTCTGTGTGAAGTGTGATACTGCAACAGCTTGAATGCAAAAACTCAAAATAATCCAGCTGTCTTCTATTAAGCTAGGCATTAAAGGGGTTTGCAAAGATGTAAAGCAATGGCACTCCAAACTTTCTTTGTTGTTGTTTTGGAAGATACAAGTTATTTTTCATCAAATACATTTTTTATGTTATCATGTAATGGTTTATTGCTATTTGATGAATTTTAATGAACTGGTTTTTTAATGAAGTAGCAGTATTTTAAAATTTTCTCAGTTTTAATTTTTAATACAGTAAATATCAATAGATATATTTCACATGAAGAAAAACTCTCTGGGGTTCTCAATAATGTTTAAGAATGTAAAGGAGTACTGAGACCAAAAGTTTGAAAACTGCTGCACTAGCACATATGCGTGCTTAATGTAGATGTGTTAAATAATTAGCCAATGTCAGTTTACCAAAACTCCGGCACATAGCTGCTTAATGTTTCTTAAATGTTCCTCCCAAATGCCCAGACTTCATATCTGAACAGGTTAAAAAAAAAATTAAAAAACTACCCAGATTTAATATTTGAATATGCATAAGCGAAAGTACTCTTTAGGTGAATGTGCTTCGTAAACTATGGAGTGTTATGCAAATATTCTTGTTTTAGTAATTGTCTGTGACAAGTATAGACCAGCATTCTAGCTGGTAGTAGAACCAAGACTACCTATAATAATCTGAAAATGAGAATTTTTATAGCCAGCCATTTCACATTAATCTCATTTAATCCATATAACAATTTTATGAAATAGGAATTACCTTTATTTTTTAATTGAGTAAACCAAAGTTCAAAGAAATGAAATGATTTCACTTAAGGTCTTAACATTTTGTAAGGATCTGAGACAAGGTTTAGAGAACTCATACTTTTCCAGTACATGAGATCTCAGGTGAAGTGATTTGTTTCCCCGTTGTACTGAATCCTATCCTGTATTTGCTGGACATTTAGTCTGGTGAGAGGGTAAGATGGTTGTTAGAATTTTCAAGTACTTTTTTACCTTTGAGGCAAGAATAAGGACCAGTAAACAGTGTTAGCTCTATATGAAGGTTCTGTTTGAGGGCCAACTCAGAACATGACAGTAAAAATCAGATGGCACCTCTCAGAGAACAGATCTGTCCTGTTTCCATATTACAAAAAATTACCAGACATGGTCAGGTTGAGTGGTGGAGGTGAAGCTTGAGACTGCAGGTGTGCATTTTATGAAGCAGGTTAGGCAATCTGCAGTATTTCACTATTAACACTAACATCCAAGTATCCAAAAAGCCCTTGAGTGCTTTATGTTCCTCCTTTAAAGGATAGTGGAAGAGGATTGATAAATTATGTGGAAAAGAGCCATTAACTGACTACAACTTTTTTCTTGTGAAAATTAAAGATATGTAACTTGTTCATAAAAGCTGAAACTAGTTTCCTATGAATTAATATGGTTTTTTCCAAGTAGGATTTAAAATAATGAAAACTCTTCATTCAAGATCTAGTCAGCCATCCATATCTGTGAGTTCCACACCCATGGATTAAACCAACCACAGAAATTTTTTTTTTGAAAGAAAGAAAAACAGAGAAAAGAAGAAAGAAAGAAAGAAAGAGTGAAAGAAAGAAAGAAAAAGAATGAAAGAGAGAAAGAGGAAGAGAAAGAGGGAGAGAGAACAGGATTCTTGTTCTATTGCCCAGGCTAGAATGCAGTCTAAAAATGAGTATTAAAAACCTCTTTAATGCCAATAATTGTGCTTAACAATGGAGACAGGAAGGAATAAGAGATGAAAATAACAAACAAGCAGCCAACCAATATTTTATTTAAACCTGTGAAATGCTATGCAATTGCTGAGGAGTGATTTA